>PVLA01019520.1:0-12132 GCA_004027455.1 Hydrochoerus hydrochaeris
TGGTATCTTCCAGCATGCTGCATATTGAATTAGAAACCAGGAAATGTTTGACTTTAAAACTTTACTTGCCTTTTTTGTCCTTTTATAGTAGACTTAGAATTTATAAAATGTTATTGTGGTTAATCTATAAGTTAAATGCATTATACATTAAATATTCTGTCAGAATAGTTATTTTATCTTTACACTGACAACACTAAAACAACTTTTATATGTGAAATAAGTATTTTAAAATATATCAGTGCATTTGCACAGTTCCTGAGTGTGGTACATTTATCATTATACAATTTTATGCTACATGTACTTAGAAATTTAAGTCATTCACTAATTTTGGCTTCAGTGATTTAATTGTATATAAGCAATTTAGGCAGCAGGCATATATAGCCATATATTATAATGCTCTACATTTCTTCCTGGAGTTCTGAATTTTCATCTGGGACCATTTCAGCATGTTGTATTTCTTTGATCACACATCTCTGTTTTGTTCATTTGTGATGACTATTATCTTACTTCTGATGGGTTATATTCACTTAATATAGGTTTCTGTGTGGGCATTACTTCTCTTCTTTTTCATTAAACATGGTTTGATTTTGCTAATACCCTACACAGCTTCTGAGTGAAAACTATCATTTCTCTCCCTGGTCCTTAGTACATACTATCAACTTGTGTCTCTTCCTGATTTTAAGATTATTTCATTCTATTTTGCTTTCTGAGTTTTAAATGTGGCTTACTTTTATTTTCCTTCATGGGTGCCACTAATGTTTATAATTAAATGTGGAAATATTTCAAGTAGTCCGCAAAATGTATTTTCTCTACTGTTTACTTTTTCCATTTTCTTCTCCATAACTCTACTTTTTCATAGCTTAGGTGATGTGAAACAATTCTGTTGTATTACTTATGGGTCTCAGTTCATTTTTAAAAAATGTTTTTATCTCTGTAATTGAAAGATATTTTATCTCTGTGTATCCTCCACTAATTAAATTAACTGAAAGCTGAAAATCTTCCTCTGTATTCTTGGGCCTTCATATTTTAAATCTATGAATATATCAAACAATCAAGCAATGGAAGTACAAACTATTCTTTTTGATGAACTAACAGAAATTAGCTGTAAAATTATATTATATATATATATATATATATATATATATATATATATATATATATATTCTTTTTTCCTCATTTCCCATATTGCAATCTTTCCTTTTGATCAGTTTATTTCCCTTTCACTTTTGGAATAGCTATTGTACAATTTGGATCTTATTTTACAGTTTTTAACACTAGGGAGACAATACGATGATTACACATGCAAGTCTGATGTATTTCACTTATGAGATGGTTTCAACTTGCATCCATTTACCTATAAAAGCTTCAAGCTTATCCTTCTTTAGAGTTGAGTAGTACTCCATTATATGAAAGTACCATATATTTTTTATGCATTCTGTAGTTGATGGGCACTTGGGTTGTTTCAAAGACTGATGCATTACACTGTTCTGAAGTCTCCTGATTTCATTCTTTGGTTTAAAGTTAATATTTTAAAGTTCATTAAAACAATTGAAGCTACATGAGTGAATCAACATAATCAGGTAAAGGAAATGAAGCATCTCTTAAAGAAAACTATTTGGCAGAAAGTGAAAAAGCAGGCTGTGTGTGTATGGGGGGGGATGATCTTACATAAGGACATCCAGAGCAGAGCAGATGACACCAGATATCCACATAAAAAATGCAAGGAAAAAAACAGAATCACCACTGACAACAGGCACGTGAGAGAGATAGACATAAATGGTGAACAGAATTTAAAATACTGTCTGTGTTTTTCTCATGCTAGCTCTTCTTATGCATAAAATCAACATGAATTAAAACGCATAGGCATTCACATTGTCTATTATCCTATAAAACCTAATACTCATATCTTGAGGTAGTATTACATTAAATCCACTGTAATAAATTGGTATTGTCTCTTGACTTCTAGGAAAATTAAACAATATGAAGAACATTGTTAATTTCTATTTCTTTTGTATGTTATCTGAGATTGGCTTCTTGCTCCACAACCTGCTCACAGATTTTTTCACTTCTGTATTCCTCAGAGTGTAAATCACTGGGTTGAGAAAAGGTGGCCCACTCATGCAAAACATAGGTCCATCTTATCAATGGAGAAAGCACTGCCAGGGTGTGCATCAATAAATATGCAACGTCCAAAAAGTGGGCAACCACAGTAATGTGAGAGACTCAGGTGGAGATGGCTTTCTTCTCCATTCAGCACTGTGTTTTTTGAAAGAATGCAGGATGATTAAATAGGAGAGCATCAGCAGGAAAAGCTCACTAAACAAATGGCCCCACTGCTGGACACCAGGTGCAGATTGACCATGCAGGTGTCTGCACAGGCAAATTCCAACAGGGGCTCTAAGTTGCTGAAATAGTGACCAATCACATTGGGACCACAGAAAGGCAACCTTCAGGTCAGGAAAATCTGAAATAAAGAATGCATGCAGAATCCCACCCAGGACGTGACCATGGATGCTACACACACCCTGTAGTTCATGATGATCATATATTGGAGGAGCTTACAGATGGTTATATAGCAATCCACAGCCATGAAGAGCAGGATGAAGACCTACAGGTTGCCAAAAAAGGTAAGGAAAAGCTTGGGTAATGTAGTAGGGGCTTGCTTCACAACACTTCCACAATTATTCTATGTATTATGGAAGTAGAGAAGCAGGTGTTAGATAAAGAAAGAAGTACAGTGGACTGCCAAGTACCTAACTGGTCGTGACATTAATGATAATTAACAAGTTACACCATAAAGTCCCTGGATAGAAATGCAAAAAAAAATTATGCAGACTATTTCTTCCTGGCAGGATCTTGTGTCACTCTCAGCAGATGAGCTCAGTTACATTAATTTTTAGATGCATGGTTCCATGGATGTGAAGAATGTACAAGTGCAAAGGAATTTATCTGCAAAAGATAATAGATTACATTCAATTGTGCTATGAGAATTTATGGAATATTGTAAGCAATAAATTTATGGTAAACTGAGATTATGCAAAATTTAAAACAGGAGTGATATTACTCACTGGTTATATTCTATGGATGGTTTTATTTTTAATTTAAAGAGAAAAAAACAGAAAAAAAGTAGAAATATCACAAAATTTCAAAAAAAAGGATAAACAGAGATCACTGATTGATAAATTACATATTGTCCTTTTAGAAATAGTTTTCCAAATTACAAAATTAGAGCATACAAAGTAGACATTCAAGCAGTGAGATTGCAAACAGATCTATTCATATGTATGATTTTTTATAAGTATCCGTCAATCATTAATTATTTATCACCACTCTTTAACAATATTTGTGCATTATGAAAAAAATGTCAGTATTATGAGACATAAATAAAGTTACTAATGTGGTACTTTTCTATGAAAGTCTTCAGTAGCAACCCATTTGCAGTGTTATATGCCTAGGAATAATTTACCACTTGAATCAACATAAAATTAAAAGATATGATTGAATCATATTATTTTCATTTTTAAAGTATAAAAACATACTGGGGCCCTTGATTTAATGTTATATAATTTGGCATTCTGAATATATTTGATTACCTCTGAAATTCCATGAATATAAATCCAAAGTTCTGTACCACCCAAAACTGCATAAAATGATTGTTATAAGTCACAGATTTATTATAAATTTACATATATGTATTTATACTTAGGAAAAATTCTTCACTTTCTGCATACCTCTCCTCAAATATGCAGTGTGAAAGAGGAACATGAAACATTTGATTGACTCTTTAAATGATCTTATGCAACATTCAAGCATATTTATGATTTGCAATATTGATATATTATAAGGAACAAAAATGATTGTTTGATAATTTGCAATATTTCAAATATCCTCATCTTTATTTTTCTCTCTGTGTTTTGTAAAAGCAATCCATGGAGCACACAGAATCCTAAAAATGTATTTCCTGGATAAAGGTGGAGTCATGCTATTTAAGAGTGATGCACTCTTAACTTAATCACTTTATTTCTCCAGGGGTGACGTGTGTTTGTTGGCAGAAACATGTAGAGGCAGATCATTATGGTGGTCAGCAAAAGCACACACTTTTGACAAACCAGAAAGCAGAGGCAACAGGAATGTGTGGTTTGAAAGAGGCATGGTGGTCAGTAACTGACTTCAATTTCAACTTATTCCTGTCTCATATTTGAGATTCCACTTGTTAGACCAAAGGTTTTTTTTTTCTTTTTTAACTTTGGGAAGAAATGTTACAATGAGTTTCTCACAAGAAAACCTTTTATAGAACTTTCTAGTGAAGTTGATGTTTGAATTACATTTATGCAAGAAAAATATAAACATTCATGTTAGATGTTAAATTTTGTACACAAAACTCAGCCATCCTCTTTCTTCTACCAATCTACCATTTCTATTGCCAATAATTTGTTTTTCAATTTATATGTCAACCAAAGCAGACTGTTTTTATACTAAAGTGGTGTGAAATTCTACTTACACATAGTTTTAATCCCCCTCAGTAAATTTTAATCTCAATAAACTTGACTCAACTGTTTTTCCAAATCCAAGCTACTTTTTGAAAGTTTCACATGAATTCATTTGTTTTGTATTCCAGGGGATGGGAATGTTAAGTTTTAATGTGATGATTTTGAGCAAGTATTCTTAACTATAAAGAACTGGTCTTGACCTCTCAACTATTACAATAATTGCATTTGTCCTTAAAAGACTGAACAATCATAAAATATTACCCCTTAAGAAAGAAGTAAACATTGTAAATAAAGTGAAATCAAAGTCCCTCACTGTAATTTTTCATGATTTTGGCCACCTATGTAGTCACTGTGTGGTTTTTGGTGGACAGATGATATAGATAGATAGATAGATAGATAGATAGATAGATAGATAGATAGGATTTATTAGCAACCCAGTGGCTTGTCCAGGACAAGCTTATGTCTTCTTCAACATACATGTATGGTTAAACTAAGAATAGCAAACATATCACTAATGTGTAAGTCAGTATAGGTCCTTTTCAAATATGAAATCAACAGTTTCACACTGTATACCAAATTTTAAAGATTTTTAGCCGCAAAGATAATTCAACATTTTATCTGTAAATAAAACATGTTCTGTTTATCATGTATTATAAAATTGTTGTAAACATTTCTCTGTGCCAAAAATATATTTTAAGTGTTTGTCTTACTTTTTAAAACAATTTATCTTATAATCTACAGCCCTCTGGATATACCTATATAAGAACAAAAAAAGAATCTAGTTCTCAAGTTCTTTTTCTCAATATCTAGAAAAGAAAGGACTTGGTTTTCAAGTCAAATACTTACTGTAGAAAATTGGTTTAATTTCTTCCATAAGTGTTTGGCAGCTTTTAATCGTGAAAATATGGGGTTCTGATGGTTTGTATTTGAATGGTTATTAACTATTGATTGGATTTCATCTGGGGGATCTCATAAATATTATGCCAGTCATTTCACTAGTCACAGAAAACAAGAAAACGTAAGATTAGTATTTCATACAAGAGAAAAGCCTCTGTTTAAAAATGTAACTTTTGCTATCCAAACTACTGATTAAATGAAATGACTAGTCTCGAAGCACTTTGTTAATCCCTCTACCCTAGGAGTATCCAAAAAGCAGCTCAATTATTTATCAGAAATGTACTATAGAATAAATTAAATATAGAGAAGTTCACTTCATATATGGATGATTGCATGTTTCAGAACGTGCATGTTTCAAAACATTATATGGATGTTTCCTTTTTATTAAAACAGTATGATGACCGAGTTCGACAAGTGCTTCAGAGGCAATAATATCAGAATTGAGCTTCCAATAAAGAAAAAAAAACTTTTTAGGAAAGCCACTGTTCTATGACCAGAAACTGAGATTAATTATTAGTTTATTACTTTATTAGTAATAAAAATAAATGTGATTAAAGTACAAAAGTTGGTGTAGACATAAGGGAAAAAGAGGACCTGAGGAAGAAAGACTATTGGTACACAACTGAGTTAATCTGTATTGCTGACACAAAGAGCATGCTTTTTGAAATTAATAGTGTGGATAGATAGATTTAGCTAGATAGAGATACATAGTGTTTGACAGTTTTAAGGTAAACAAAACTAGTATCTTCTATCTGCAATATTTAGACATCATCATATTACCTATCTACATTTAGTCAAACTGCTAGTGAAAAAATTAGTCACAATGAGCCATCTATTCATCCTTTGATTTCTGCTGCAATTTTAATATGCCACAACCTTTTCATGGCATTTTGCACTTCTGCATTCCTCAGTGTGTAGATGATTGGATTGAGAAACGGTGTGCCAATAGTGTAAAATACTGCCACCATCTTGTCCATGGGGAAAGTGGTTGGGGGACGAGTATATATGAATATACAGGGACCAAAGAATAAAATAACGACAATGATATGAGAAGTGCAAGTGGAGAGAGCTTTCTTCCTCCCTTCTGCACTGTGGTTTCGCAGTGAATGCAGGATGACAAAGTATGAGACCATCAGGAAAACGAAACTGCTTGAACAGATGGCACCACTGTTTGACACCAGCAGCAGGTTGATCGTGCGGGTGTCCATGCAGGCGAGTTTCAACAAGGGCTGCAAATCACAGCAGTAATGGTCTATCAGATTGGGTCCACAGAAGGGCAAGTGCAAAGCCAAGATGATCTGAGCTGTGGAATGGATAAAAGACCCTATCCAGGCAAGAACAATCAAGATGAGACACACTTGCCTGCTCATGATAGTTGGGTAATGCAAGGGCTTGCAGATGGCCATGTAGCGATCAACAGCCATGAGGATGAAGACGAAGATCTCCATGCAGCCAAATAAATGGAGTGCAAAGACTTGAGTCATGCACTCACTGTAGGAGATGACTTTCTTGGCAGAGAGGGCGTCTACAATCAGTCTAGGGGCAGTGGACGTTGAGAAGCAGGAGTCAGCAAAGGACAGGTAGAAGAGGAAGAAGTACATGGGGCTCCCTAGTGTCTGGCTGCACTTGATGGTCACAATAATGACTAGATTCCCCACCACTGTTCCCATGTAGAAAATAGAGAAGATGAAGAACACTATTTTCTGCTTCAGGGGATCCTGGGTCAATCCTAACAATACAAACTCAGTTACGTTGTTTTTTATCTGCATTGTTTCAACTGACATTGGGAAATCATAAGTTGGACACCCGTAACCTGCCAAGGAAAAAAGACAAAAATTTAAGATGAATTCTAAATTTGAAGACTGACCACATATTCTCCACCATAAAATCACTACTACTTCCCAGTGGGGCAGCACCCATAAATGTATTCTGCTTTTCTGAAAAGTAAGGAACTTATGCCTTGTACTCAGTTTATTTACCATATTGTACATTAAAATAATAATTGAAGAGAAAATGCTTTTTCAAACAAAGTTAAGCATTATTTTGGGGGATTTGGCATAAGTAATAGATATCTTTTTCATTAGTTTTCAGCAATGACTTGTTTACATTAGTTAGAGGCTTTTGCCTCATTTGAGTTGAGCAGCTTCTCATACCAGGGAAGGGAGAAAGGCAGAGACACTGAGATACAGAGACCAAGACAGAGAGAGATGGGGGGGTGGAGAGAAACAAAAACAGAGATACAGCAAAAATAAGAAACATAAAATTTTAACAATGAAGAAAATGAAGAACACTCTAGCCAGTCCAGTCCAGAGTAAGTCTTATTCTAATATCTTGCCTGTGTCTAAATTTTAATCAACTTAGTTGCTCAAAAATTTCTAGTTCTTTTGAGTTCTAAATTTAGCTTCTATTATTAAATGCATTTATTTTTTATTATGCCTTGAAATAAAAAATAAAATTCTTCCCATCATTATTTACTGAGTCCTTCCACAATGAATTAGAGACAGACACTAAGACTAAGAGTGAAAATGGGAGATCAATTGACCTAAGTCAAAATAATCAGATTTCAAGCTTTCAGGTGAGCACTGGGATTTAGGAAATGATTTTGAGTTTCTCTGGGCACCACTGATATTTCCAGTGGAATATTAAATATAATATTTAGTATTCTATACCCTAAATTCAACTGAGAGGGGGCAGGTATAAAATTGAATTAATATTATTTGCATTTATTAAATAGTATCTAAAAGTTTTTATTTAATTTCAAATAGATTTTCCCAATATATCGAAAACAAAATGCATATGCCTAAATTGTGCAACACATTCATGACATATATTTCAGTCAACAACATAATTTCTTTTAATGTAAATCAGTTTCACCGAGCAGTCTTAAGGACAGGAGAATTGAAAAATGGGTAGAGATTTTTTTAAATGTTCTTATTATAAAGTCTAAACTTGAAAAAAGCTCAATTTCAGTAACAGTTAAATACATTCAAATTTAAGTTCCCATTGGTTATCTTTTGCAGTCATTGAACTAATGAAAAGATCTTTTGATAAGTGGGTTTGAGCACAGGGTCCTGACTAATATGCAACAGTCAGTCAGTTCCACATCTGTCTGAGGGCCATTTAAGTGCTTGCAATTTATTAGAGCGTGATTCCAAAACCTGTGGGGTAACAACTGCGAATAGAAATGGGTCCAGAGATTCGGCTTCCCACTGACAGAGCCTTTCAGACTCACAGACAATGTACCTCTCACGGGTAGTGAAATGGGCCGCAATTTCAGCTCTGCTCAGGTGAATGAAGGAGGCGGGAATGGCACTTTGAGCAAATATTAATCAATATGAAACAGATACATTTGCCTCCATTCCAGTGATGGTGAATATTTTAGAGACCAATCCCCAAACGGCAATCCAAAACCCACTTATTTAGGTAAAATGACAAGAGTGCAATTAAACCTGAATGTGCTCAGCTGCTGGGGAGACTGCGCTCCACCCCGGACAGAGAGGGCTCTGAGTCCCGGCTGTGCCATGCGTGCCAGAGGTTCGCCACCGGGGCTCTACGTCGCCTCTAAAATAGTCACCTATGTCTTCTTCTGAATAAAAATGGAATCTATAGTGATTATAATATTTATGTAAGTTGGCTATGAAATAAGCCGTCTCTAAAGTGGTAAATTGAAATTGTCTCTAACATATGTTGTAAACGGTAATTCAGGATTCCATTTGTATTTCCTTAGGATGGCAACATTTTCATTAACAGAATATAAATAAAATATATTGAGAAGACTTTACAAAATCCTTATTGTATTTAGTGACCAAGTGAGGAAATCATTGTCATTTGAGATGAGAGGAAGACTTTAAAACGTTCCCTCTGGTGGGATTTGAAAATGTGTTATAATGAAGATGCGTTATGTACATGCACACATTCCTCATAATACATGTGATCATTATGTATTGCAGACACATACTAATAAAAAAGCTTTAAGGTGCAAACCTTACTGCGGGTGACTGCAGTTTACACTGAAATAATCCTCCTGCCAGAGGCACAAAGGACAGAAGTATTTTCAAGGCATTTTATGAAACTCGGTGCTCTTCAAATCCATCCTTCAGCACCATGCTGCATTACCTACAGGTTTATTTGCTTGATTGCACACATTCCAAACGTTTGGTTTGTGGAAGCTCTTTAACAAATGAAGTTAAAAACTATTTTGGAGCCAATGGATTAAGTATGAAAATATATCTGTATCTTCTATCTAGATACATAGATCTGTAGTTATATCTATAGGAATAGCAGATAGACATCCTGACACATTGTATAACACACTTTATAGATATGAATTATAGGCACACTACCATGAAGTGACATTAAATTAAGAGCTTTTCCAAAAAACTCAAGTCAATTATGGCCCATAACGTTATATACTTAGTTGCCATTGAGGAAAACAAAGGTCTGCATCCCTCCATATCTCTATCACACTTCCATGAATCCGTTCTTGAATTTCACAAACAGATATTATTTCTGTTTAATTATACCTTCCACTCATGTCCACTAGTAGTGTCCACTTCTATCAGGAAATATTGTGAGTGACTTTCATTTCCATCTGCTCATATTATGATTGTAAATCACTCCTAAACATCTTATGTCTAACCATCTGTCCTCCCACAAATGCCTTGTGTATGCTGGCTACTGATTGTGACCCCAAATCTGACTTTTTCTCCACAGAAAGAATACAAGTAATTTAATACAAACCTTATGAATGTTGGTAAGAGATTAATGTATGGGTAGGATGTCCCGTTGTCCACTTTTCTGCCTGAAATGATTTAAAGGCTACATACTCAAGTGAGAATTTTTAAAGTGCTTCCACAATAATGTGTGATTATTCTGGAAGCAGGCTCTCCTTGATTTCACAAAGAAATACATATTCTCATCTGTGTGCAGAAGGAAACTAAAGTGGTAGCCGATCCAGTCAGCACATTCTGAAATATACAATCACACAAGTGTTTCATCAGGAAGTTTTTCCTTTTTGCCTCCCTGCATGTGTATTTAGTATGAGTGTTGCACAATACAGGAGCCTGGGGAAGTCATTCCCTAAAGTGTCCCTTCCCTCCCAATTAAGAACATGAGCCAGATGTCATGAGGAATTAATTTTCAATTTGTCTTGTATTATGGAAATAATAGGGAGCTTATTCCTACAATTAAACATACTCATTTGGGTGCACATGGTGATACCAATGCTGTTCTCCAAAAGCAATCTCAGAGCCTTTTGAAGAAATGCCTGCTTGCAAATGTGGCCTGAGGATGAGCAAAACCTGGAGCATCCTGTAATGCTAGAAAGTAAGGATGTGCTGTGATGGACAACTAATGTACCAATATGGGAACCACTTTAATTCATTATGGGAATTTCTTAATTTCCTCTCTGATTTCTCCAAGGGACAACATCATTCAAAAGTGAATTCTTTAATTTTCATCCATTCATATAGTTTTCTGGGTTTCTCTTGCTGTTTATTTCTCATTAAATTATGACCCAAAATTGGAAGAAAATTTTCAATCTTTTGTATTTTCTAAAATGTGCTTTAAGGTCCAAAATAAGATCAATTTTGGAGAATCTTTTATGAGCTGCTGAGAAAAATATGTGTTCTGTTGTCATTAAATGAAAATACTATAGACATCTGTTAAGTTAATTTGATCTATGCTATAATTTAACTCTGATGTTTCTCTGTTGATTTTTTTTTGTCTGCATGGCCTATATATTGGTGAGGATTGAATGATGAAGTCACCCACCATTATTATATTCAGACCTATGTATTCATTTATGTTGAGTGGTGCATTTATTTTTATGGGGTTGGGCACACTGGTGCTCAGTGCATATATATTTGAAATTACTATGACTTCTCTCTGGATTGCTAACTTTCCCTAGATGAAGCAGACTTCTTGGACTCATCTAATTAATTTTGCAGTGAAGCCAGCTTTGTCAATGTGACTTAAGGTTCTCTGGCTTGCATTGGGATTCCATTTACATGAAATGGTTCTCACTGTTTTGCTTTCAGTCTTCTTGTGTTTTTGATAATAATGTTTGTTTCTTAAAAGCAACATGGATTTAAGTGTTTTTAATCCAGTCTTCCTGTCTGTTTCTTTTAATTGGAGAATTAAGACAATTTGCATTCAAATTTATTATAGAAATTTCAGTTCTTGTAATACATCTTTCTATGCTCTCCTGGCCTTTTGAATTTTTCCAGAGATGTCTGGAGCTGTTTTTGATGGGTTCAACTTTGTAAGTGACTTGGTGTTTCTACCTTGCAGCACCTGATATTCTTTTTCTGTACTGTATTCTTGCCATTTTATCTATAATGAGATATTGGGAGGTTCTTTTCTGATCATGTCTGGTTGGCTTTATAAATGCCACCTGTATTTGGATGTGTGTATCTTTTTTTAAGGTTTGGGAAATTTCCTGTTAATAACTAATTAAACAGACTTTTTCTGTCATTAGTCTGAATTTCAGAGTTCTACACCAAAAATCTATAAATTTTGTCTGTTAACAATGTCTCACAATTCTTAGATATTTGGTTCATAATTTCTTGTTTTGTTTCTATTTCTTAGTGTCTGTGTATAAAATTTCTTCAAACTTATCTTCAAGCCCTGAAATTTTACCTACTCCTTGATCTTTTCTATTGATTGGTGATCACCCCCATTGAATTTCTCATTTAATTTAATGTGCTTTTCATTTCCAGAATTTTGTTTCATTCATTTTAGGAAT
>PVLA01019521.1:0-12123 GCA_004027455.1 Hydrochoerus hydrochaeris
GAGTGATGCAAAACTATTCCAACTCCTTAGCTTGGTTTATTCTAATGTCTTACCATGACATGTCTCACAAGGACAAAGACCCATTTCTAAGGAAATGGGTTCCATAATGGGGTTCCACTGCTTTTGCCTTCCTTGTGCAATACAATTCTTTGTTGCCCATTATTTCAGTATAGAATACTAATGTTCCACGGGAGATCCTAGCTCAGTAGCATATTGCTTGTCTAGCATGCACTATACCTTGGTTCAGTCCTCAGCAATGCAAAATACAGTACCAAAGTTTCCAAAATAATAGCTAACTTTTTACTTAAGAATGACTAGGAAAAGGTAAATTGATGTTCAGTGAGCATTCCTCACCACATGTTTTTTTCTTTATATAAGAGCCTGCCTCTGCAATTTGACTTCTTTCATAAGCTTTCATTTTTTTCATTTTTTTGAAGCTATGGCCTAGGACAGAGGCATGGATAATTAACCTAGGCAGGCACTTCCATTAACAAGACAAGAAAAGACCTCAATCCTGACACCCTTAAGCCTCTGATCCAATACCAGCATCTCTCTACCTTCTGTACTCATCCACAAGAACAAAATTCCAATTCGTAACCACTTCAACTTTTTTCTCACTCAGCGCTATGATCTCCTACCTGATGCATGATCTTCTAAGACCGTTGCTTTATTCAAGAAAATTGGCTCAGCTATACCAATAAGCTTTCATCATAGTACTACCTAAACTGACATCTCCTCAATCTTAGTTTACCTTGGCAGCGCCCCCCTTCCCAATATTGGCTGTGTATAAATTCCATCTTCCCGTAACCAAATTCAGTAAAAAAGTTCCTTTGGTCTTATCTTAA
This sequence comes from Hydrochoerus hydrochaeris, assembly GCA_004027455.1. Lineage (NCBI taxonomy): Eukaryota > Metazoa > Chordata > Mammalia > Rodentia > Hydrochaeridae > Hydrochoerus > Hydrochoerus hydrochaeris. The sequence continues at coordinate 846 of PVLA01019521.1, forward strand.
TTAATACACTTGGCTAATAGAGATTCAGCTGGTTTCCCTGCATGAATTTTTAAATGTCCTGTTCTTAGCAATATACATGAACTGCCCCATATATTTACTTACAGCATTATATAATGGATGCATCCTCACTACAAGTTCTTGGAAGAAAATAAATACCACATACCATCAATCTGTCATCATAGTAAATGTCTAAATCGAATTATTTCCATAAATTTGTAAAGCTCATCACAAAATGAGCTCGAGGGTATATACCTCAGAAGGAACTGTGATCAGGATTTCTTGCACTAAAAAGTCCTTATAATGCTAGGATTTCAGAGCAACTGATTACAATCTGTTCAAGAGACTCAGTTCTGAATACTACTGATGGAGACTTACTTTTTTCCTACCGTCTAATGAAAGAAGCAGGAATTTCATAGAATTACAGATTATTTCTTATAATGCACTTCTTGAGAACATACAATATGTGTTGGAGTCAGTTTCAGTACAATTGGAAAAAAACACAGACTCTGCACTATTTTACTTTATGAGAACCCTACATCCCAATTTTCCATTTTAGCATCACTATAGGGTTCCAAATTCCTTTTCCTGTGATCCTGTTCCCAGTTTCCTCACTGGTCTTCTTATAAACATGACAACTCTTTCTCAGAAAGAAAAGTCGTTGAAGAGAGCAGAGCACTAAAGATGAGTGGGGATGCAAAGACCCCTCCTCAGTAGCTCCTCATTCCACTCTAGGTCTGTCTGTCTCTCTGTCTTTCTATCTGTCTGTCTGTCTGTCTGTTTCTCATTTTCTAGCCATATCCTTTGAATTCCCTATTCAGGAATCACATGGATCTCTGATGCTACAGCAATGCATGACAGGAAAAACGTCACAGCACTTTGAAGAATAATAAAACAAACACATTCACAAAATGCAGTGTTACCTTCAGACTAGGATCGTAAGTGACATTAGGCGAAGCTTGAGTCAGGACACCGTTGTGTTTCACTGTGACATCGATAGGTTCCTCTGTCCCAAGTATTTTAATCTCCTGAAATGCTAAATTATTGGGGTCCTTGTAGGTCGACTGAGTAATCTTCACATCCAAGTGGTTCTGCAAGACAATGAAGCACAAAGAAGCACAAAGGTTTGCCTGTAAGACACATATTCTCATGTACACTCATACAAATGCTACACCCAGGACCAGATACTTCCCCTTGCTCTGGAGGCTTCAGATTATGCTAGTGGTGCACACTCAAGGAGCATAGTCTTATTTGAATTAAATTATGCATAAGGGAAAAGCCAGCACCATGCAGACAGACATTTGAAAAATCTATAAACACTAGCTGCTTTGATTTGCCAATATGAGTGGCTCCTGTGGTTACACACACACTCTTAACACTGGCTGTTAAATCCTAAAAAGAAATATATCCAATTGTCGTCCTTAATCCCGATAAATTCAGTACATAATCAAACACATCCACCAGCAAGTATGTGCTAATGGTCAGATGAAACCCACAGCTAAAATACATAAAAATGCAGTACTCACTTGGGTGGCGGAAAACTCACATAAAAGGTAAACATTATTGGCCACAGTATCTGAAAGCAGAAAAAAGGCAACTCAGAACCCCTGCTCACCACAGCGCAAACCTCACCTGCCTCTCCTTAAAGCTGACTGTGATGCACTGCTGGCAGGAGTTCCTCATTGTACATCTGCCATGACTTCTTTATTCACTCATCAGCAAGTGGAACCATGGACTGTTTCTGCACCTTAGCTGCCATGAACATGGGAGTGTACATAGTTCTCTGGCAGGCTCAATATGTTTTTTTGGATAGACACTAGAAATGAGACTGCCAGATCACATAGTTCTATTTTTAATATTTTAAGGAACATTGACACAATTTTATGTAATGGCAAGATCCATTTATATTTCTACCAAGAAATTGTCAGGGTTTCCCCCATTCCTCAGAACCCTTGGCACACTGCAATCTCTGCTCTATCTCATCCCACCATTCCTGACAATCCTGAGTTTTGATGCATCACTGCAATATTTCATCTGTATTTCCCTGCAGCTTAGTGATGATCAACATTTTTTCCCATACTTGTTGGCCAGCAGTAAGTGCTCTTTGGAAAAATGTCTATCAGACTGATTTTTAAGTCAGTTTATTTATTTTCTTGCAACTGAGTTACAGGCATCCTTCCCATGTCTTTATATCAAACCTTTTATTAGATTTCTGCTTTACACACATGTCCTTTAATTCTGTGGCTTCTCTTTTTACTCTGTTGAACTCTTCTAATATGCCTAAGCCTTTTACTTTGATGTCATAACACATGTTTATTTTTTGCTTGTGTTGCCTATGTTCATGGTTTCATATCCAAAAAAAGGTTGACAAAACCAGTCTAAAGTATTACTACATGTTAGAGAGTTTTATAGTTCCAACCCTTATACTTAAGTTTTCAAATCATTTTCTTAAAAGTCAAGATTTGGACACAACCGGTGTCCATCAGCACATGAATGGAAAGATGCACTGTGGAACATACAGGCAGGCACACAAGGTATTATTCAGGCATAAAAAGAGTGGCAAACTCTGTCATTTTTGACAACATGGATGACGATGGAACACATTATACTAAGTGAAATAAACCAGGAAAAATTGAATGCTATATGGTTTCATTTATATGTGGACATTTATAAGTGGACATACAAAAAAGTTAGACAGATATGAGCAAACGATGCAACAGTGGCTATGACAGAGTGGAAGATAGCAGGACACGTTTGTCAAAGTATAAAAGCTTTAGTTACAGAACAAATTCTGAAACTTAATGTACACCATGTGTGTTGGCAGATACATTCAAAATGTAGTATACTCATTACACAAAGTATATGTATACATTCACCTTGACTATATTCAAATTTTATTGATTATAGTTTTTAGTAGTAAAAAATATGATGAATTTTATATCTAAATCTTGAGGACAAAAAAATACACACAGAGTATTTGGGGTCAATATCCATTTTTACTTCTTTTTAACCTTGGAAAATGTCCCTTTCAAGTACTTACGATGCATAGATCTCATGGGAATCTATTTTGTAAGCTACAGACATAAGAACAGTTCATATAATAGACACAGAAAAATATGCCTAAAGCAGGTCTACTTGTAGATTCCCTGTAAAGTATATGCTTGTTGCTGCCTGAGATGACATTTTCTCATGTCAATACATATTCACAACATTTTGGGCGCATATCACTTATAAAACAAAAGAATTACACAATCAGTGTTGAAGATATCTCCAGATAGCCACTAACAATAAGAAGAGAAATTGTCATTGATGACTGTTGCAAGGGGGAGAATTTTACTGGTATAAAAGCGTTTTCCTTCTATCCGTGGTTCGTGCATTAGAGCCCAATTACTGTTCAGGAGAAACCATAGCAAAACTCTGCACACAGCTGACTTTTGCTGCTGGGCATAGTGAGATGTCTCTCACAGCCTAATGACCATGTTCCAGTAATGACCGGTAAGTCAGGCGACAGGTTTCTCAATAGCAATATTCTTGAAACCATACTCACCCTTTGATTGGCCATCATCCCAGAAGAGCTCCCCTCTTGCTTCTTTGTTATCATCTAGGGCAATGAGGAGACCAAGAGGATTCTTCCGGCTGTAGGGAATGTGAAACATGCAAGAAATAAAGACTTTAAGTCTCCAAGAAATTTGGCCCACATGTCCATCAATTTGAAAAGGGAAAAATCACTAGCATCAGTCACTCTGCTTTCCTTCAGGTACTAAGAGAAACTTGGCACAAGCTTCTTTTTTACTAGGGTCACATAAGAGAGAAATGCCCAGAACATTACAACTAATACCCGAGTGCAACCCAATAATTTAAGCACAAAAATCACTGGAGGGGAGGAACTAAACACGGCCGATCAGTGAGCAACAAAATACAAAGCCTCCCAGGAGAAACAACTCATAAGCCAGAATAAAACTTCCTGGAGAGATGCAGACAGAGAGAGATAGATGTTCTTGACACAGGAAGAAATTAAAATGTAAAAAAGCTCGTCAAACATGCAGTCTTGTGGCTACAATTGGAACACGGCATTTTCACTGTGACCCACAAGTTTGTCCAGTCTGAATTCGCAAATTCACATCGGCCTACAGAGCCACCCAAACTCATTCTTGCTGTTCCCACTCACAGGAGCCACAGCCGTTGTAGTCGGGGGTTGGTGAGACCAACAGAGAGCGGAGCCGGCAAAGGGACCTTCATTAATCTACGGTCATTGCTGGGAATGAGACCCCCACCATGGTAAGGGCATGACCAAATGGGCGACATGTTAGAATCGGGCAGAAGGAGCCTAAACTGGGAGTGACAGTGACTTCAGTTGGTTGCTCCCTCCCCAGAGCAGATTCCTGGGATTTTCTTTGACTGGGTTCGTGCCCCTGGCCAGGACCCAGTGAGCCATGCCAGATCGATTCTCTGCACCTAACACACACTAACCGAGTAAAGGCCCCTGAAGTTTGGCTGGCCCGGTTGTGAGGGGGAAGCATATGCAGCCGCTGCTTACACGTCAGTGACAAGACCAGACAGGGAAGGGCGGAGGTCCCTTGCCAGAGTGCTTTGGAGGAACCCTTGCCAACAGGGACCTGCACTGTATCATGTTTGGAAGAAGCCATCACCATGATAGGAAAGAGAGGCAGGAGGCGGCCCCAGTCCAGGACCCTGAGAGCGCTGATCCAAGAGAGGGAAAAACAAGGGAGTCTGAGGGCAGCAAACACACAACATCAGACATGGTTTCAATGGACATTCAGAGATATCTTCAGGACCTTGTAGATGAGCTTAAAACTGAAATATTAAATCAGCTAAAGCAATATATGAGTAGAGTAATACAAGAAATGCTGTCAGGAAGCATCTCTCAGGATGATACAGATGGAAGAAGGGAGGAACACAAAAAAAGGAGAGAAACATTCGATGAAGAATATAAAGAAAATATAGAATACATCAAGCAGATTCAAAGAGATTACCAGGAAATTAAAAACAACATTGAAAGCTGGCAAAATTCCTTAAAAAGAAACTAAGGATAGATTATCAAAACTTGACAACAAGTTTGCAATGTGTGATCATGAAAGGAAAGATCTCTTAAAAACAACAAGGAAACAGGCAGTAACAATACAAAGGCTAGAAGATGACAAGAGAATCTACAATTTAAGAATAAGGAACATGAACAAAGAAGCAGGAATACATACAGGCAAATTACAAAGGCTATTCACAGAAATAATTAAGGAAAACTTCCCAAGCATGGGAAAAGAAAATGACATTTGGTTGTGTGAGGCATACAGAACTCCAGCCACCTACAATGCAGATAGATCAACACGCAGACATATAGTAATCAAGATACCAAAAAAACAATATAAAAACAGAAAATTAAAAGCCATCAGAGAAAAGAGACAGATTACCTATAAAGGTAAGCTGATCAGAATCATGGCTGACTTCTCAACACAGACCATCAGATGAAGAAGAGCTTGGAGTGAAGTATTCCAAGCCCTGAAAGAAAATAACCTCCAGCCCAGAGTGACATATATTGCAAAACTGTCACTAGAAGTTGATGGAGAAACAAGATACTTCCATGACAAAGAGGAACTGGCCAAGTCTGTGACCACCAATCCAAACCTACAGAGAATGCTGAAGGACATTCTAGAGAGAGAGAAAAAAAATACCAGGATTTTAGGAACAGTGGCAGAAAGGCCTCAATGAGTGGGGCAGGCAGTACAATGAAGGAGAAAAGTAGACAAACAAAGGCAGGAAAATAGCATAGCAGAAATGAGGCAGAGAAGGATGGCTAGAATCTCTAATACAGAAGGCCTTGATACACGATATTGTTAATAGTGTACCAGGATTTAAACCCAACATTACTCACACCATTTTGCTTACATGGATTATATTCTGTTTCAGTTTGTCTATTTGTACTAGATTTGAGGGCACAGACAGTAATCCCGAAAATAACAGGATATAGTACGGTAATCATCCTTAATTTCCTATTGACTTAATCTAAAGCTATGTATAACCTACACTGTTTTACCATGACTGATTGTAATTGAATCTCGTTTGTTAGATCGCTGTTTTGTATTGATAGATTTTATTCAAAGCTGTTATGATTGATAGTATCAAGTCTGAGACTATAGGCTACTGCACTAAAGATGACAAATTCACTAGAATATCCACTGTAGTTTGATTATTACCTGCCTTTGAAGTGTTATACTGTCTACCATGTTTTACTTTTACTAATATTTTTATATACTGCTATAATCAACTATATTGCTATATTCAAATATGCCTGATGATATAGACAATTCTATTGAAGATAATAAGAGACAACACAGTAATCATTGTAGATCAGCTGGTGTTGTGGTTTTATACAACATTTTGGCTTCATGTTTTCATAGGAATTTTTTTTCTTGCTATGTTTCATTTTTCCCTCCAATACAGAAAGGATAGAAATACATGTAGAGACTCATGCATGTGTAGCTGTTTACACTCTCACTATATGAATATCTACTATGAATGCTTTAACTTTGTAACTTGAACAACAATTTCTAAGAGGACAACATGTAATTTATCAACTTGTGATTTCCTACTGATTATCTTTTTTTAAATTCTGTATTATTTCTACCCTTTTCATGTTTTTTCTCTTTAAATAAAGAAATTAGAAAAAATAAAAATTAAAAAAAATCACTGGAATCACTACAGTAAAACTACAGCTACATTATGTACAAACTGGACAACTGTATGGGAAAGAAATGTTAGAAAATAACAGTGCAGCCACATCGTATTAGTGATTCTCTCCACAGTATAAATGCCAGCTGCTTCTGGGAGAGCCACTTTTCCTGCCTGAGCACCACATTTCCTCAGAAAGAAAAACTTCAGGAAGCCCTGTCTATATCAAGGCACCTTCCTTATTTGGGGACATATCATTAGTTTGAGTTAAGACAAAAATGATATTTAATTACTTGCTTTATACTTCAAAATGGGAAACAGAAAGCAATGCTGAGAAAGATGACGAGTTGGATGTAAGGAAAGAAGGAGAAAGAAAGCAGTTTTGCTTGGGATCTGTTCATTTGGCCAGTCCTCTGGACTCCCTCCCAGAGCCTGCTCCTCCTGTGCCTCTCCTTGCTTCAACGTTCCTACCACAGTCTTCACAGTTCCACCTTCTCTATGCAAGTCAGGGTATCAATGCAATGGCCTGCTCTCACTCATGCTGTGTGTCTGCAGTAGTCACTGCTGCAAGTGCAGGAAATGGAATGATGAATAAACAACCATTCCTGAATTTTTTGACATTCTATATTTTAAGAAATATTAGGTGCATTTATCAAATAATCAAATCAGGGACAAAAAGTGACATAAATTTTGGACACTACAGGAACTTTGAAAGAGACTTCCAGAAATACAGTAGACCGTACATTCTGAAGGACACACCCATTGATACATTACTTTACACCAGATAAATTCCAACATATTCCTTTTAAAAATAATTGTTGTGCTTTCAAGTAAGTACAGGATGTATCCAACAGTCCACAGGAACATCAGGAAAGCAAAACACTGGTCTCCAAACGCAAAGGAGCATAGTAAGAAAAACCTGGAACTTCCCAGGGACAAATGCCTAAGAAGGTTCAAACTGTGCCACAACACTTGAGAGTCCAACACAGAGAACCTGAATCTCCAATTGCCATGTGAAGCCAGGCTCAGTGAGCAAGCTCCTTTGGCAGCAGTCCCACTGGCTTGCACCCAAAGAGAAGGCAGGCAAATCACCTCTGCAGGAAGGAGACCCACCTCGCAGTCCTTATGCTCACTACATTTGAAAACCAAAATATCCATCCCTAAACCCCCAAAGCACGTACCAAGAAAGTCACTCAAAATAGCCAAACGCAGATTTATAGTCTCAAAGAAATTTCAGACTACAATTTTCAACACTGAGCATGAAATAACTGGGAATGAAACACAACAGGGACAGAGGGTCTTAACATATAGTAGTCTCAAAAACCCTGTGAAGAGGCAAGTGTTATGTATACGGTGAAAACAAAAGAAAATCAAAAAGTCAAAGAGCCACATTTTTGGTAAAATTGTTTTGGACCTGAGAAGGACAGTTAGCACATTAGCAGCATTCATTACAAACCAGTGTGCTTCCCACTGTACAAAGCAGAGCCCTGGCCCCACGCTCACCTGAAGTGAGTGTTCAGCGCAGGCTCCTGCAAGGGCAAGATGTAGCCGCCACGCACATGAAGATTAATGTGGTCCAGGGGGGCTGCCAAGTCCTTCCACTGCCCCCTTGCATTAATGTCCACACCCTGTGGGCAGAGGAAAAGAGAGCATGAAGGCCAGGACACACACCTCTCTCAGCAATGCTTTTAGCAGCTATCTTGTCTAATGCTCAGAACTTCTTCCCTGTTCCTCAATATTCAACACATAGCTGTGAGGACGCTTTCTGCGCACTCTGCTCTTGCCTGATAATGACTCTGCTGCTGTAGTGACTTGTCTTTCAAGGCTTTCTGTAGCACATACTACATAATGTGCGAAGACAAATCACTGCCGACCTTCACTGCGTGGGCTGTTCCTATGTCACAGACCACTGCTACGTGTTGAGCAAAGTCTTCACTCACTTCTTTTTGACATCTGATGTATGTCTACAATGGTATGCCTAGAACTTCTGTACCAAGTTCGATTTACTCTCCTTGCCACTGACTATCCCGGTCCTACCCCCACATTACCGTGTCCCACCTGAGCAAAGTGAACTGTTGATTTGCAATTCCTTATCTTTAAATGAATACATCTACCTTCATGTGTGACACCAGTATTTTGTCTCACATGTGAGAAGTGCTCTCTAACTTGAGGCATAAACCCGACTAATACAACACACTTTTTCAAATATAGCAGTGTGTGTTAAAGTTAGCACTATGAATTTTTGGACTGGAAAAGTCTTTGATTCAAGAACTTTGTGATCTTTGATGTTCAGAAGCATCAGCATGTTCTGTGTTATATACTAGATGCCAGCAATGATGCATCTTCCCAATCCAGTGTGCCTACCAAAGTTAGCTCCTCATATTGCCTTATGTCCTCAGAACCAAAGCTAAATTCATTTAAGGGCAGTAGTTTTCTCACTCTACAGAGAGCCCTAGATGGAAAGCACATGGCAATCATAACATCATCAGCCTAAGGAGAGACTCAGCTTAGCAACAAAGAATAGTAACAAACAGTCATGGTTCCACAAGATAGACAAGTGAAAAGAAACATGTCAAAGTTAATGTGTAATATTCATCCAATCTCACTGCAGTTGTTTAGATCACTGGGACTATAAATTCTCTGTTCTCATCTTGCTGCTGAATTTCAAGTCCTTTATCTTATACTACTCAGAAAGTCAGAAGAGGAGAACAAGTTAGAGAAGAAGTACATTCCTTTTCTTTCTTCTACAAGAATCACACTCTGACTCATCTGTGAGCCACCAGAGAACCTCATGAAGATGCATCCAAAGACCCTGTTACTCAGGTGACCTACGGAGCTCACACTAGACGAGAACCTACACAACACAGCTTCTGTGGGCTCCTCATGGGTAAATCACATGCACTGCTTATCACTGCAAGTGTTGGGTCCCAAACATCTGAATACTCTTCCTGCACTGCCTCATCAATGTTTGATCCTAGGTTGTTGTATGAGACAACACTTCTTTACACATTTAAGCTACACAAAAAATATTTCATGAAAAGAGAAGAAACTATCTGTATACTTGGAAACTTATAGCAGAAAAAGAAATAAACAAAAAACTATAGCTTGATTTAAGGGTTGGCTAGTGTCTGTAATTATACAACATTGTGAAAAGAGATGTTACACAAAAAGGTAAAGATTCATATGGAGAACACTCAGGAAAACACAGGTCCTCTGTGAGAAGCTTCATGTTTATTTTACAACATTTATATGACTGGGTGGTCATAGTGCATATACTAAAAACAAAATAGAGGTTACAATGTTTAAAGTGATTTTTGCAAGACCACACAGAAAGTGCAGGCAGAACCAGTGTTTGCCATGAGGAGGATCCATCTAACTCACTTGTTTATACATTTCCCTCACTTATAGAAAGATCAAGACAACTTACCGTGTAATAATCATACCAGCGGGCTCCAGGGAAATAAGCCTTGACACTTCTGGCATCCTGAAGTTAAACACAAAGAAGCTTTGAATAGTAGCACAGAGGAATGAGTCAGAACAAAAAGAGTTAAACAGTAGTTTGCCTGGGACTCACCTGCTTCCTTTCATGCTTTCACTCAGGGTAACTTTTGCTACCCAGATGAAGCAGCTTTCCTAAGGTTCTCTAGCTTAGAGAACTTCAGAGGAAAAGACCAACATTGGCTTACACACTAAGCTCAAATATTCACTAAAGACATAAACACCTGAGTTTAGGTCAGAAGCAGAAGAACTTGCAGGTACGATTAGGAGGATGTCATTAGATGGCATCATAAGCATATGTAAGAAGATTCAGCCAGAAGTAATGAAAGGGCTGTGACAGCCAGTGTGGAGGAAGGAAGGGCTCAGCAGCACTAACAGAACAGCACACGTGGCTGTGGGTAGCTCTCTTGGAAAGTGTGAGTCTAGTGGTGACAGAAAACTGTGATGAGCTCTATACACTCATGCCCCACCTGATTCTTTACTCAACATTTTAGTGAATGGAGAAATGTTATCTTCTCAAATGGATTTTGAGGGTATTTGGGGGGAGTGGGTGCTTGTTCGTTGGTTTGTTTTTCTGATTGTTCTAACCAGTACTGTCAGGCAGACATTAAAGGAGCTGAGGCTAATATCACACTTAAGCCACAGGCTTCAACAGGAGAAAAAGAGACAAAGGTAGAATAAGAACCATGACTCAGGATACTTCTTGCACCTCTTGCTTCTCCTGCCCTAGTCACCCAGCCTCACAGCCTGGATCCTCCACCCGCCAGCACGGCCTCCACACTCACAGGCTCCAGGACGGGGCTGACCAGCAAGGCAGGGCCCAGCAGGAACTGACCGTCCACATCCCAGGTCACCCGGTCTGACACAAACCTGGAAGGAAAACAAACTAGTCACAGTCACATCCCTAGGTCTGAGGAAATATCTCAGGTTCAACTCTGTGCGAAGAATTTAGCTGCATTCACTGTCATCCTCACTCCTTAGTGTCACCGAATACATGGAGCACCACTGTCCACAGGTCAGGTTCCTCTGAAGGCAGAAATGTATTTCCTCACCAGGGCACATGCTAAACACCAGTTTGGCCCGCATCGCTTATGTCTTC
>PVLA01019522.1:0-12120 GCA_004027455.1 Hydrochoerus hydrochaeris
CCTTTATTTTTTAGAAGCTGGAATATATATTTGCCAACCCTGGCAACAACCCCCAGCCCCAAGCAGGAAATGCCCCAGGCCCAGGGCCAGGCAGGGACAATCCCAAACAATAGGTGTTAATTGACCTCAACTCCAAGCAGAAGGCGCCCCAGGTTCAGGGCCATAGGTATCAATTAACATTTTAATCTTGACATTTAGTCAGCCCGGGAAATGCAATCCGAGGTCCTGAGGTACCGGACGCCCGCAGGAGGACCAGAGGCCTACAGGAGGAAGAGATTTGTGAGATTATTAGGCCGCTCCCTACATTGCTTTCCTTATCATTTATGGGAGTGGCAGTCCCTGCGAGGACAGCACCTGTCTTAGGTCAAGGACTCTTCATATGAACCCAACCAGGCCTTACCCGTCATGGGCCTGCAGGACAGCAATTGGTCCTGTGCCTGTCTTAGGCGGCCGGTGGTGTAACATATGGGTCCTAGTTGCCCGTCTTTGGCTGCCTGTCCAGTGTCTCAGGGCAGTTGTCTCACAGGAATTTTGTAAATCCTCCTCCATGAGCTATTTCACTTCTCTCACATTATTCACAGAAGGCAAAACCCCACAACCAGTCCTCACAAAGGGGATATCTAGAGGGCCTCCAGCAACCCCCCTGGAGTCTCCACCCTCGACTCCATATTGAGCATTACATAAAAACATACACATGTGAACTGCACAAATTACAATTATCAGTACAAAACATTCCAAGATCCCCGCGCTCAATTCCCACATGCGGTGTCCTTTTCCTGGAGAAGCGATTGTCACAAGGCGTGGATGGACTAGGATGCGGCATGGACAGAAAAGGGCGCCGCAGTCACTGGCCACGGTGGTAACTACTTTGTGTTCGCATTTTTTTTTAAACACAAAGGAACTTACATAAGGGAAAGCACAGAGAGAGCACAGAAAATCAATGAACCAATGGCGCGATGGGACAACTGCACTGTTTATGTTGCAGAAGGCAATTGCGTGCAAGTCAAATGATCAAGCTCAGCAACAAGTACAGAGCCTTTTATAATAGCAGGGGAGAGAGAACACATGCATGGATGCAAGTGAGTGAAGTTCATAAGTTTAAAAAACTGAGGGACCAATAGCATGTAAGCTTCATCTCCTAAGGAAAGTAATAATAACTGTTGTTTGTGTAGAGCCCCCAAATAGAAATTACTGGGCTCAAGAAAATGAACATTTTTGGGGGATTAGCTCAGCGGCATAAGCGCCTGCTTTGCAAGCGCGTGGTAGTGAGTTTGATCCCCATTACTGATTTAAAAAAAAAAGGATAAAAAAAAGAAAATGAACATTTTTAATCAGCTTGCACAATATAGCTCAATGATTTGCAGAAAGTTCTAATTCACACAGTTTAGTAGCTTGTCAATGGGTGCAGCCACGCCTACTTCGGCAACAGTAATTAGCAATTTATTCATGAGGAAGCTAATACACAACACGTTAGGTAAGGCCAGGGATACAGATGGATTCCCAGTTCCCACTGGGCATTCTTATGGTTGGTAAAAGAGATGGTAATATCATGCAAGACACATAATAATCAATAGCTGTTCTTATTCTTATTCCTCTCTATATTTATCCAAAATATTTTAGGTAGAGGGGGGATGGACAGACAGATATAGGCAGAGAAGAGAGAGGAAGACAGAGATAAATAAATCTACACAGTGTTGGCCACAACAAAGAAAATGCTGTGCACACACAGGCATGCTGAGGAAGCGAAGCTGAGGGTGCAAGAGGCAAAGGGAAGGGAGTGAACTAAATAAAACCTTCAGAAGGTAACAGTTGTTACCACTGATTTTACTGCGTTTAAACACTGGTTTTGTTTGTCCTTGCTATGCTGGAACAGCCTTCCCACAGGGAATGCAACAGCTGCCTCCTGATACGTGTCACCTCCACTGGGGGCTTAGGCGAAGCTGCCTGTCCTCCAGCACCTGATCAGTATCTTCTATGAGTCTGGCTTCAGCGCTGCTGGATAAACCTGCAGAAACCCGCAGCCAGGGCTGCGCCTACTCCAGCCAGGCAAAGCTCTGCTTACAAATACTCAGTCTCAAAACTAAAAGGTGGGTTTAAAGCTTCCTGAAGAATTCAACAAAAAAAAGTATGTAAAGATATATGAAATTATACATATAGATGTATACATACATACATACACATTCAGGTGTCTTTGTGATAATTTAGAGAAATTTCATGTGTAAATTACTAAAACTCATATTCCTTGTTCATATTTTTCAGGGTTCCATTTGAAGTTTTAAATTTTACCTCAACCTAGACTTTTTCTGTATTTCCATTAATTTCTATTTTTTGAATTAGTTTCCATGGATACACAATAAAAGGACTACTGATAACCATTCCTTAAACTACATCACAAGTTTAATAAACCACACAGTTGAACATGGAATTTTTGAACAGTATCACTTTTACAAAGATTTTGTTTCCTTTTGACCTAACACAATCAGAAAAATGATTTTAAAATAATTATCAGTTTAGCATGTGTAAATTTAAAATAAATACTCCAAATGTAAAAGTCTATTATTAATAAGAATGAAAATGAACTTTTCAATTTTATTTGAACATTAACTCTAATCACAAAACTTGAGTTGCACTAGCATAATTTAAAAATGCAAAGAGAGCATTAAGTCTTTTTTTTTTTTTAAGTTTTCTGTTTTGACTTCAAACAGCAAAATGATCGTGTAACAGGGCTGTGTAACCTGGAGTGGATGGTGGATGGGTCAAGCCTGAATTAAAAAGTGGGACGAAAAGGACAGAAAAAGATGAAAATCTACAAGATCAGACTTGCTGTACAAGCTGCGTGACACTGAGTGACAGCCGAATCCTAAGAATGAAGGGCAAATTAAAATTTTCTCAAAGTCCTGGCCAGCTTCCCGTGTGGTCACCAAAGTGCTGTATATGAGACTTAACCAATTCGTTGGCTTCTCTGTAACACACCTGTGGGAATCCATTGAGGAATGTTTTAACTCTGCACAATATATTGAGACAGCCTCTTTGGACACCCGGATGCTTGCCATGCTACACCTAGAGGCAGGGTATTAAAGGACGGTAAGGGCTGAGTCTGTGTTAAGTCATAAAAGGAAAGATGTGAACCGACAAGAATTCATGAGGCAGCAGGTGGCACTTTCTAGGGACAGGAAATGGTGTGAGCGTCGACGTGATGGAAGGAAAGAGGGAGCCACACTTGGAGCCTGGAGCCTGCTCTACCTAACGTCTACACTAAGTGGGTCCTAGTATTCTGGGAATTTGAAGCAGAAAGATTATAAGCTCAGCCTGGGGACTTTGACTTTGTGAGATCCTGTCTCAACATTTAGAAAATGAAAGGGCTAGGGGATGGGAGAAGGGCCAAGATTCAATCCCCAGCACCTCCGCCACCTGGAAGGCTAAGTTGGGGGTAAGGTGAGTGGTGGGCGTCAGTCTCTGGCCCTAACAACTCTGTCTTTAGTTCACTCACTTGTATTTGTTGGAGTAGGTTTAATACACTCATCAGGAGGGAAGCGCACGTGGAAAGACTGGCCTAAGTAAAGACTTGAAAAAGAACTCACGCTCTCTTTTTACGTCAGGATGCTGGACTGAAAATCAACAAATTAAGCATAACATGACCCTTCAGTTCTTGACTCATAGTAACAGGAAACAATGAATTCTGTTAGAGGTAGGATTTGCTTTTGCAGGAGGAGATGCTCAAGGAAGAACATGGGGAGATCAGGAAAATTCAGTACTGGCATGAGATTGGGCTCACCCTCATTTATAGTATCTAAATAACCATATGCAGCGTGGTACAATGAATCATGTACCAGTTTCCCTTTTCCCCACTGCCTTTTAAAATCGAGATGATTTACACAAGTTTTGTAAAGATACATCTTTTAGTTTATGTATTTTAGAAAACTCAAAAAAAAAAAAAAGAAAAGAAATCCAAATGTGTGTTTCTGCCAGTCCCACTATCTCTGCGTGTTAAATTAGTGGCAATCATACCAGTATCAATAAAAACATGATACTAATTGAACTTAAACTTCCCTAGTGTGAAGCCCCAATTTCTGGGGTGTTCCCCAATACCATAGGTGAACACAAGAATAGTTATTTTTATCACTTTTGTGAAAGAATGGCTTCAATTATGCTTTTAAAAGTCAATTATTTTTTCATTTCAGAATGTCTAGTTATTAGAGCTTATATCACTTAGTTTGTTACTGAGGAAACAGCTATCACTTTTTTGTTCAATACAGTACTCTCCCAAGCTTCAGTCTTTTTTTTTTTCCTGCTCCATATTTTTCAGAAACAGCTTGATTGCATGGACATCTTAGGTGTCTAGCTAGCAATACATTGCTATCTTATATTCTGTTATTGGTTCAAACTATCCTAAAATAGGAGAATTGAGGTTGGACTGTCCTGTATTTAATTAGTTTTCTTTAATTCCCTATTACCTTTCCATATAAGCCAGTATATAACTATTTGAGTATAGCATGGGTATTTTTTTTGATTATCATTTGAAAATCACATCTTTGTAAGAATTAAATAGTAATTTACTGAGTCTTCAGAAAGTCTCTGTACTGGAAGATAAATTTTGAAAATGTTTACCAATAGTGGAGATCACATTTTGTTTTCTAATATACAGTGGCAGGACTGGTCCTTGAGTATTTATCATGTTAAATAAATGTGAAACTAACAAAAACATACAGTATTGCACACGAAATAAACATCGCAGTTTTTTAAAAGATTCAGTGAGTGTTAAATGATTTAACTATGCACTGGAGAAATGGAGATTAATTATAAAAATATGTTATGATTTCTTTAATATGTATTTTAATTTAAGTGCTATTAATAAAAGTAAAATTTTATAAAAATCACTAGTAAGCTTGCACCTGTATTTCAGTGATATGAAGCAGCAAGTAACTGAAGAAAACAATACTGAAAATGTAGCTTCTTCTTTGACCGGATGGATACTGTGATTCGTTTTCTAGACAGTCTCACATAGTCACAAAAAGGGTGCAGAGTGTGGCAAATCACTATTGTTATGAATGTTAGAGTGAAATTGGGGGACTCTGAGCTCCTCAGGCTATTTTGGGTCCATTTGCTGGAAAGCAGAGTGATGATAAATGATGAAGAAGAACCTCAAGAGGAATATTGAGGAAGGGGATATTTTGCTACAATTCACCACTATAATTTTCCTTGTTTTTAATAAATCTTGCATTTTATAACATCACTACTAGGGTTGTTTCCATATGTTTCCAAAATATTTGTAATTGCTTCCTGAAAATTTTGGCCAATATAATGATTAAATGAATGGAAATATGTTCATGATTAGGGTTTATTTAGAATTCTTGAAAAACACTTGAAAAAAATTTCAAATTAAAAAACCCCACTAAATGTATTAGGAATCATATTACCATAATACCAGTTAGGCAAATAACAATTTTTGCAATGTTTTTGCTTTTTTATTTGCCAAACATTTGAAATATGCAACCATTTATGTCATCTAAATCATTCATTAAATTCTCTCTAAATTTTCATATATAATTATATTTTTAAAAAGTGATAAATTCACAGAAAACATCAAGTTAGGATATAAAATTCATATTGGACTCTGGAATTGATAACCACAGTTCTTTCCCATCCAAAACTTCAGAAAATCTGTTACTATAAAAGTTTTGACTCTCCTATATCTTGAGAAGAGGTGTATGTTTCAGTGGTATGAATAGACCTATTCACTCCAAAGTTCAAATACTTGGGAATGAATCCCTACTTGAACTGAAGTAAACTGACCAAATAACAATCCTTATTGATGCAACATCAATTATGTGAGCATCTTTTCCCTCTATTAACCACATGCCAGCCAGTCCACGAAAGTAATTACATTTTAAACAAGTAAATAAGTTTAAAAAAGATGAAAAAAAACCCAGACAATTAAATATAACCAAAAAAATCAACTGAATGAAGAGACATTGAACATGAAAAGGATAACTGAGAAAAAATTAACTTGAAATTACAATTTTTAAAAATTTAAATGGAAAGCGCTTATCTGCATAAATTCTTTTATGTAAAAATGATCGTGTATTTCCTTTTTTTCAATTGAAATTCCATTTATTAACATTTTTACTCAATTCAGTCTTATTTTATTTAATAGGACAAATAAAACTACCTCAAAATATCCATCAAAACAAAAACCTCTCTTCCTATTTTCATTTTTTCTAACTTAAATATTTCATCGATCATAATGAAAATCCAAACCTGATTAAAAAAGACTAATGATAAAATGATGGATGAACATTTTATTTAGAAACCTTCTAAGTAACATTCCATAAAGGAATAATCTTAGAAAGCTTAAACTCAGTCTACTAATAATGAACCTATCCCATGTTTCATCTCATATTAACTTCATATATGTTTACATGTCTAATGAAAGTTAGGAGGGAAGCAAAATGAATAATCAGTCATTTTTCTCTTGTGTCCAGATTCTTATGAAGTAAGAAGAAAAAAATGTATTTTTTGTACATTGTGTAAGAATATTGTTTCATGGTACAAACAGCTATATGAAATATCACATTAAGTTTTGAGGATGAAATGATCACTTTTACTACTATACTTTTAGTGAAATTTTAGATTTCTAACATATACAGTCCCTGTTTACTAGAATTTCACAAGTTAAAAACAAAACCATGCCTTTTAAATAGTGTACAAAGTTTCAGCTACAAATAAAACATTTTCAAATTCATAGCATCATAACTATGGTTAAAAATTCTTTATTGATATTTTCAAGAGAGTAAAACTAAAATATTCCCAATAAGATAAGTGTTAGCTTTCTGGGTGACCAATATACTATTGAGCTCTTTTGTAGTAATTATTTCATGATTTATGTTTTTGTCAAAACATCACACTGTATAATATTTTGTCAACAAATTCAATATGAAGCTCAAGCAAAAAGAAAAACTCCAGTAAAATTTGATCCCCTTGGAATGGATTCCAGAGAAGAGTTCCACACTTTAGCAAACGGCCTTATGTTTTTAATTAGTGCATCAATATAATCAAAATATGCTGAGCCTTATTGAACAAACAGCAATGGTAAAATGGGATTATTGAGAAGTGAATATATGATTCAGAAATCATCTAAGTAACTTGTAAAAGAAATAAAGTTTAAAATCATATCTATAATATTAAACATTTCATGTTTCACCTCATTAATTTTATATATATATATATATATATATATATATATATATATATATGCATTTACCTATCTGATAAAAGTTAGGTGCATACGTTTTATTTACCTTTGACTATTAAAATAATTTATTTATAGCACACAGTATTTTACTGTGAGTTGATATGTGAGTTGATGTTACATGTACAGAAAGTTTTATAACTTGATTTTTTTCCCTTTAACATATTCCTGCTTTAAAAATTTCACGCCTAGAGCAATGCGAAGGTATCTAGTTGCCCCAGCAGTTTCTGTGTAGCATCTTCAACAAGCTTCTGTGAAGAGAGAAACGTTTTTATGATTTTTTGGCGTGACTGTCAGTAATATCTCCGGTTCATGCAATTTTCAAAGAAGCGTGGAGTCCTGAAGTCTGTCTCCCTGGTAAGGCGCTATGAGTGGGTGTCATTCACAAGGAGCTGTTTCCTTGGTAGGAAATACCAGGCTCTGTGATGGAGGAGTGAGTTGTCTACAAGGAAACTCTGGAAGGGTAACCTGAAAAAGCCATCAGAGAAACTGTCCCCACAAGGACTCAGGCTCTAATTCTGTTTTTTCTGGCCCCACTCTTGCTGGGCAGTGGTATTTGGGAATATACAGCAAATCTACAAAGCTGCATTGCACAGCCTTCAGACACTGGCCCTGCCTGCAGGGCACTCTTGCCTCGAGGAGCGCTCTGTATAACACAGAGATGCCACGCTCGGGCAGAAGGTGGGGACACGAGAGGCGACATGAGGGAAACTTTTAGGGCAATTAATGGAAAAATGCGCTCGGTGGAATCAAATGATGAAGATGAAGAATGAATATAAGACACAAAAGCACAACATACACAACAAGGAAGAGAGATGGGGTGCAGGCCAACAGAGGTGGCAGGTGAGCACAGTGTAATGGAAAGTGGAAATCAGAGGCAAGGGGGGCAGGTCTGAGGGACTGTGCACATTGCAAGAGTGGGAGGATAATATTGATCTGTGGTGTGAATTTTTAGTGAACTCCCTTATTTTTCAGTTTTCTCAGGTAGGTATGGATTGAAAGAAGTATTTTTCAGTACAACATGCTTTTATTTTTATTAATTTTCTTTAATTTTATGAAAAGTTTCCAGCAAGTATTTATAGCTTATTATAAATGAATGTATTTCCTTCATATACATTAACTCACTAATTAATGTATATGTTTATCACAACAGTTCTGTGAAGAAGGTTACACTAGTCCCATGTTATAAAGCTCGGAAAGCGGCTGATGGGATAACTTACTTACCAAATATCACACAGCTCGTGTCATAACCAAAGGTCACCCCAGCAGTTTGGCTTCAGAGGCAGTTTCTTAGGTCATAGCAAGTGCTGAAATGCTAGGCTGTCTTTGAAGACCTGGTAATTACTACACACCTATCATTTTCTTGTCACCAGATCATTTTTAAAGATTTTTTCATCCAGCTTGAAATGATCGACTGTCCCTCCAGATATATATTTTACATTTATAGATACTGCAAAGTAGAAAGACTTGGCATTATTATTAGAAGTTATACACACAGTTTAAAGATTAAATAATGCCTAATATTACTTGTTTTGATATAAGAGGGTTTTGAATGGACAATGCAGAGTATTTCCTTTTAAAAGCCCTTTCTTGATAATTCCCACTAGCAGGGAATTAGATCCTTTTATAGCATTATAAAGAATTCTAAATTAAACATCATTCATATCAGCAAGTACTCATAGTTAGACAGATGAAGCTTAAGTATCACAGCATTTCTCTTACATGAGAATCTCTATCATCTGCCTATCATACCTACAACACTCATCGGTCACATATACAGAGAGAAAAAGCAGAAGACAGATGTAAGCAGGAGGAAGCTCAAACACTTCCCCAGACGTTCCCTTCCACTGTTTCAGAAATATTTTAATCTATGCTAATCATACGACCAGTTTCTACTGTTCATTGAAAAGAAAGTTTTGTCCTTTATATTTGTTAGTTTCTTGTTTGTAAGTGGCGATCGTTTGTCTATGCATTGTACTCTGAGTAATATTTTGACTATGTTCTAAGATTATGGTGCACATATTAACCACTGCTATTCTTTGTCATAAAATTTTATTTTCTTATTGACAAAGAGTGCTTTTATATTTATTGTTTTCATTAATACTTACATGCATTACATTAAAAATATATAAATAATCTAACTTAAAAATAAATAAATAAACTTTCACATATTTTAAATAGCCTTTAAAGATATGAGATTTTTCAATAACTATTATCACAGGAAAAAAATTATCATCACTGGGAGATCTCTTAAAATGTTTGCGTTCAGGATAGATTTACAGTGTTTTCTTTTACACAGCTACATTTTGAGCTGCTATCATGTAGCATCTTACTTTTAAAAATCTGTCTTTTAATTTTGGTGTAATTTCAGAGTTACAGAATATTTTGCATGAATAGTACAGGAACCCTCTGTATAACCTACTGGAATCATGATTATTCACAGTTAGCCCACTGTGCTGTTTATGAACTCATATATGTGCATAGCCATACAATACACAGAAACACATACGTATGGTCCACATTAGACTGCCAATGTGTGAGCTCCAGCAAACCTGCTGTGGTTTCAGTGAGTACCAGGTAGAAAATATTCCAAAATTTGTTCCTGTAATGTACAGGTATTTGTATTCTCTGCATCACTGCCTAAGCAACATGCTCCATCTATTTATACAGCATTAGGTATTATATACAATCTGAAGCTGACTTGTTTATTTATTTATATTTAAAGAGAAAAAAATAAAAAGGATAGAAATATTACAGAATTTCAAAAAAAGATAAACAATAAGAAATCACTAGTTGATAGATTACATATTGTTCTCCTAGAAATAGTTGTTCAAGTTACAAAATTAAAGTACACAAAGTGGACACTCAAGCAGTGAGACTGCAAACATTCGTTCAACAATACAGCAAGAACTTAGAAATATGGTCATCATTCCTACACACTCAAACATACATGAAGCTATATCTCCTATAGCACTTTCTATTTTCTTTCTTACAATAGCAATTACACATTTTTAAAATTTTATTTAAAGAGAAGAAAAAAGCAAAACAGAAAAAAATGGTAGCAACAATACAGAATTCTAAAAGAAAGAAAGAAAAACAAAGAAAAAAAAGGAAAAAAGAGAAAAAACCCACTAAGAAATCACTAGTTTATAAATTGCATATTGTCATCTTGGATGTAGTTGTTCAAGTTACAGAGTTAAAGGATACATAGTAGACATTCAAACAGTGAGAATTCAAACAGTTCTGCTCAACGATCCAACAAAGATTCAACAATATGGTCATCTATTTTACACACTCAAACATACATGCAGTTATGTCCCTTAGAGCACTTTCTTTTCCTCTCTTTTTTACAATAGCAATTACACATTTTGGTTTTATTACACTTACAGTTCTTACTTACTTTCTACACAAGAGACACAATATGATATTTATAAATATGATTTTTATTGATTTCACTAATGAGGATAGTCTCAAGTTGTCTCCATTTACTTATGAAGGCCTCAAGATCATCCTTTTTTATAGCTGAGCAATATTCCATTGTATAAAAATGCCACAGCTTTTTCATCCACTCTGCAGTTGATGGGCATCTTGGTTGTTTCCACGATTTAACTATCACAAATTGTGTCTCTATGAACATGGGTGCACATATATCACTGTGATATGAACTTTTCAGTTATTCTGGGAAAATGCCCAGGAGGGGAATAGCTGGATTGAGTGGGGTTTTCAATCCTAGTCTTCTGAGAATTCTCCATATGGATTTCCATAGTAGTTGCACCAGTCAACATTCCCACCAACAGTGGAGCAGTGTTCCCTTTTCCCCGCAGCCTCACCAACATTTGTTATCAGTTGATTTCTTGATGGCAGCTATCGTTTCCAGAGTGAGGTGGAATCTCAACGTTGTTTTAATTTGCATTTCTCGAATGACCAGTGATGGTGAACATTTCTTCATGTATTTATTTGCCATTTGTATATCTTCCTCTGAGAATCATGTGTTCATCTCAGATGCCAGTTTTTGGAGAGGGTCTTTGAATTGTGGGGGGACTTGATGTTTATCAATTCTTTATATGTTCTGGACACAAGTCCTTTGTCTGAGGGACTGTGGCTAAAATTCTTTCCTACTCTGTGGGTTTTCTTTTCACTCTGTTGGTCATTTCCTTTGAAGTGCACAAAATTTTCAATAATATGAGATCCGAATTGTTGATTCTTTGAAGTGTTTCCTGTGCAGTTTGAATTTTGTGCATGAATTCTCTGCCTACCCCTATGTCTTCAAGACTTCTACTTACCTTGTCTTCCAGTAGATTTAGTGTTTTTGTTTTAATGTTTAGGTCCTTGATCCATTTAGACTTTAGTTTTGTGCATGGTGATAGGCTTGGATCTAGTTTCAGTCTTTGGCATGTGGAGAGCCAATTTTTCCAACACCATTTATTAATGAGACTATCCGTCTTCCATCAAACATATTTAGCCCCTTTGTCAAATATCAGGTGACTGAGTGTCTTTGTAGTAGTGTTTGCATCTTCTAATCTGTTCCATTGATCCTCAGGTCTATTTCTTTGCCAGTACCATGCTGATTTTATCACTGTGGCCTCTGTCTCAAGTCAGGAATTGAGATGCCTCCTGCCTTGCTTTTGTTGCCTAGAATTGCCTTTGCTATTCTAGGTTTCTTCTGTTTCCAAATGTATTTTAGGAGTGTTTTCTCTAGATCTGTGAGGTATGTCAATGGTATTTTGATTGGGATTGCATTAAATCCGTATAAGAGTTTTGGTAGTATGGTCATTTTCACAGTGTTGGTTCTTCCTAACCAAGAGCAAGGAAAACCCTCCCATTTTCTAATATCCTCTTCAATCTCCTTTTCCAGCATAGTATAATTTTAA
>PVLA01019523.1:0-12124 GCA_004027455.1 Hydrochoerus hydrochaeris
GCTCAAACTGAAGGAATCTCCTGACCTCGCAAAGGCAGCTACAAAGGTCCAGGCCTGGTGGCGGGGCACACTGGTGAGGAGGACATTGCTGCACGCTGCCCTCAGGGCGTGGATCATCCAGTGCTGGTGGAGGCAGAAGCTGGCCAGGCTGCTGGAGAAGAGGCAGAGGGCAGCACTGGAGTTGTATGCACAGCAAACATGGGCATCTGTGAAGCTGCAGTCCTGGGTCCGAATGTGGCGCATCCGCCAACGGTACTGTCATTTGCTCAAGGCCGTTCGTACCATACAGGTCTCCTGGCGTTGGCACAAATGCCATACCCGTGGTTTTTTCCAGGGCAGCTATGAGCTTACAGGAGACCACCTAAAACTTCAACTCAATATCTTCCTGGGATCCCAGGTTTGTCACATTACAGACTGCATCCCCTTTCCAATAAAGAACTGACCAGGTCTGCTCTAAATACTGTGTGAGTCACTACATCTTTGCTAAATGAGTCCCTAGAGGCTCCCAATTTCACAAAGGGTCAGAAAAAATAATGACAAGTTCAAGTGTCCCTCAAAATTTTGCTCTGGGAGATGAGCAGAGAGGGTATGTCTGGGCCTCTGGGGACAGAAGGGTGTGAGAGCCTCATGTGGGATGAGCAGGGTATTAGCAATGTCTGCTCTAGGTGGGAGGGGTCAGCTGCAGAGTCTCCAAAGCCACTAACTCGAAGGAGACCCCTCACTGCTGTCTGTATAAATGGTGGCCTGAGCTGTGTACCGTTGTTCACTCTTCCTCCTCCAACACCTTCCCACTAAGTTGAGAACAAGGTGAAAAGTCCCACTCATGCTCCTTATGATCCTGCCAGCTCTGGACCTGATGACTGCACCCTCCTGAGCTGTTCCCTGGATACTCCTCTAGCCATCAGGCCTCCCGAGCAGGTCGTGCTGACAGCACTTTGCACTGGTCACCTGCTCCCTTCCAAAATGCTGTCATTTCATTCAGGTTTGTCTCTGTACAGATCATAAGCTCCACCTCCTGAAAAGGTTCTACTTGATTTTTTTTTTTTTTGAAAAAGGGTCTCATTTTCCAATTTAGGTTGGCCTTGAGTTCACTTTGTAGCCCAGGCTGGTCTCGAACTTGCAAGGATCCTCCTGCCTCTGCCTCTCAACTGCTGGGATTACAGGTGTGTGCCACCACACCCAGATACTATCTATCTGATTTACTTATAATATATAAATCAACTGTTATCTAATTCAGAAGGCCTGATTGTGACTTCGATCATGGATGGTAACTTCTGAGCCAAATTTGGAGGTTTTAGAATTTGCCTCATTCATTGGGTCAGCAGGAGGAAGTCATGGACACTCATGAGCCACTTATGAATCACTACTTTCAGGAGAGGGAAACTGCTAGGAGTCTTCTCATGCCCTTGCTTCACTTACATAGAGCACACAGGTGGCAGCTTTCACTTCCAGAAACCTCTGTGCCCTGCTCCTAAAGAAAGTGGGCGGTCTTCCGGAGAGATCCTGTTGTGGATGTTGCATGTAAAGACAGAAACAGTGAAGGCACTGCTTCTCAAATGTGAGCCCATGCATATCACAGAGAGGGCTTCTAAAAGCCAACCATGGGGTCCTACCCAGGCTCCCTGCTTCTATATAAGAGATTTATGAATGTGTGTTTCCAAGAGCCACTTTGTTCCAGCTCAAAAGTATATAAAAGAAGATCAAATAAATGAAGAAATGTACTATTTTTATCAATAAAATGACTACACTGTAAGGTTGTCAGTCTTCTCTGAGCTAATCAGTTAAATTGACATTATAATAAAATAAAAATAAATTCCCATCCAAAAATAAATTCTCATCAGTTTTTGAACCTGACAAACATGCAAAACAATTATATCAAAGAATAAATGTCCGCAACTAGTGAAGTCTGCTTTGAGAAAAGAGACAATAGGATTCTGCTAATCACACTAAAATGAATCCCAAAATACCAAAATAACAGTATGCAATGGAAGCACATAGTGTGCACTGAAGCTACTGGGAATCTAAGGTGGACAACAACCATTTATTTATGCCTTTTTATGGGTTCACCCCATTCTCCTTCCTCCTGCATATAGCCAGGTAACAACTGCTCTCAGAGCCTAGCAGAAAATGGCCCCCCAGTACTTGCCTGCTCCTCTACCAAGATGGAACAAAAGCAACAAGTGTGTAGCTGCATGGCCATGGGAGGACACTGGAATTCAACAACAGAGAAAGAGACCTGGCGACATGCAGAAAGTAGGGATAGGAACATTACACGAAAAACGAAACATACCAGCAATTGTCATCCAATACCATGGCTGGGGAGGGAGGGTGTCTCCACTCTGAGAGGGTAAAGATGAAAGAGTCCCAGCTAAGCACAGAAGCCTGTACCTGGCAGATATTCAGCCTGAATACAGAAGAGACCAAGGTCTGGTCTGCAGGCTTGCTGTAGAGAAATCTGCTGCATTTCCCAGTGATTGCTTAGAGCAATTTGGCCAGGAGCTATGTTGAGAAGGGTCCTGTTGTCTGAGTTTGTATTGTTCTGGGGTTCAGAATCCCCAGCAAGTTCTCATCTCTGGTACTTCAAAGATATTCCACTGCATTGCTGGGGTAGATGGCAGCCTCATGAGACAAGTTTGGCTCAGAGTAGTGGCTCTGACATAAACTCACTGAGAGTCCTATGCTGAGGAGATCTTGGATTACAACATGGAGGGGAGAATGGGGGGCCACCCTATGGAATTGATGCAACTGCCTTCTGAGACAGAAGTGTCATGGGGACTGAAGACACCAGGATTGAACATGCCAGATGACCTGGATCCCACCACCCACTCTCAGCACAGAACTGTGCAGTTCAGTCTCCCTGATACAGCCTTAGAGGTATCTGGGACACCACAGCTACAGCCCTTTCCACAGGGAGCACAACATAAGAGACACCAGAGGCTGGGCCTAGTGGCACATGCCCAGCACTCTGGAGGTGAGGCAGGAGGGTCACCATGAGTTTGAGGCCAGCCTGGATTACATAGTGAGTTTAAGATCAATCTTAATTACAGAGTGAGGCCCTGTCACAAAAAGTTAAAAAAAAAAAAAGAAAAGAAAGAAAACAGAAGATAAAAAGAATAAAGAAACACCTCAGCAAACATGTCCAGAGTGGCATGTACACAGAGAGAAGGCTTTCCTGGAGCTTTTTGTGACTTTGTCATCATATTAAGAGGACAGAAAGAAGTCTTCACCTGGATGGAAGGAAGGCAATAGAGAACAAAAATAGAAAATAAGATTTTCAATACATCATGTTTTGAGATATATCACAAAGAAATATATGAGTTAAGTGTCTGTGTCAGTAATGAGGGAATCTGGAGAAGCAAGTCATGAAACCAATTGCTTTTTTGTTTGTTTACATTTTTGTGGACAAAATTGATAACATGATGCTCATGAAGGTCTTTTTTTTTAAATAAACATTGCAATTAAGTGCTGAAAGACCTGAGTGTAAAATTAAAGATGGATATTTTGGCCCTGCCCTTCCCTTGGACTGTCACTCTACGTGCCACTGTGAAGCAACTGAGGGTCATCTGTGCTTTGGTAAAGACAAGCAAATACCAATTTGACAGGAGAAGAGTGGGGCTGAAGCAGATTTCCAGCAATGAGTGTTTTTGGGGATTGCAGAAAGCTTTTGAACATTTGAGTGTGGAACTAAAATGTAAAATGAAATTTACTGTCTACATACCACCAACGGCAGAAACTGCAAAGTGCCCAGCCCTGTATTGGCTCTCTGGTTTAACTTGCATAGAACCAAATTTTATATCAAAATCTGATTATCACCAAGCTGCCTCAGAACTCGGCTTTGTCGTCATCTCTCCAGATACCAGCCCTTGTGAATGCCACATTAAAGGAAATGATAGCTGGGACTTTGGCACTGGAGCAGGGTTTTATGTGGATGCAACTGAAGAACCTCAGAAAACTAACTAGAGTGTGCTCTTGTATAACAGGAGCTTCCCCAACTCATCCATGCCAATTTTCCAGTGAACCCCCAAGGATGTCTATTCTTGGCCAGTTCATAGGAGGTCATGGATTTGAGCTTGGAAAAACCCTGGGAAACACAAATCTGTGTCAGCATTTACTCCAATTTGCAATCCAGTGCTCTGTCCTTGGGGCAAAAAAGCCTTTGCTGGATATTTGGGAAGTAAATGGAAGACATCATGCAACCCGGGTTCAACCTAGAATCTTATCCAGGTTCTAGCTGGACATACCAATTGATTAATGAAAAGATGACCAGTTCCTTTCAGTTGGAAGCTACTCCCCAGATAACTTCATCACTGCCTGTATGGAAAAAAAAATTCCTACTCTTTTTAGGTTACAAGAGGGTTATGATCAGAGTTACTACTCCATTGTCACCTTTATTGCTGATCACATCAGACATCATGCAAAATACTGAACCCATGAAAAACGTCAGATGAAAGAATGTCTTCAAGATTATAAAAGTTAAAATCACTGAGAAAAAAAGATTTCTAAATATAAGATTTCATAATGCTAAAAGAGCTTCGTTCTACAGTTGAATCACCTGAATGAATACATAAAACCTGCTTCTTATTTTAAGTTATTTTACCAGTGTTCATGTAGGAAAATTTTAATAATGCATAGGTTTTTTTTAGCAGTCACTTGCAAGTCTTTGTTATATTAACTTCCGGTCACAGATTATGAGTATAATCCTGTTCATATCATAGAATACTAACTCTGGAACAGAGGATGTGAAGGTTGTTTAGCCCAGATTCTCCCTTTATCCAGACTTTCAGCATCTGCAATCATGGAGTGTCGACTTGATTTCAGGGAGGCATTTAGTGCTTGCCAGCTATCGAGCAAGGAAGTAGGGTCAAAAAAGTGAAATATCACCATTATATCTATGGGACAGCTAAAACTAGAAAACAAGTTTCTAAACTCCAGTCCAGTGATTTTTTTTCTTATTTTTTGAGCTGACTAAATCTTTGAGCATTGGTTTTTGTAATGTCTCTCATGAATTAAATATTGTAAGTTCCTGACTTATGAACTAGTTCGATTTCCAGAGAACATTCATAAACTGGATCTTTTTTTAAGTCCAAGAAAGTGAGTCTTACATACCTTTGACACAAATATACAATATAAAGCATAAGAAAGCCTAACACACAAAATACTATAAATTATTTTTACTTTTACAGTTACCTTAAAATGGTAGACACGTATGCCAAACTAGGAATGTTCCTGAAGGGAGGTTGGCTCACCTGTGAAAATTCACAACACAAATGTTCATAAGTCAGGAACTTAATGTAATAAGATTCAATCTGAAATGGCTGAAGGAAACTTACATGTTTCATATGTTACTGTAATTAAGTGTTTTTCCTTAACCATATGCAGAAATTTAACTTAGTGTGCTTACTAAAAAAAGTAATTGTTTTTTTAAGTAAGTACTAAATTACATTCCTTTATAAATTTAAAAACTTTTTGAAACTTCATAGATTTGCTTTGGTAACATGTTTTTTTTTTCCATTAAAGAACACAAAGTTTCCCTGTTTTAAACATTCAATAAGAAGTCATGCTAAATGATAATCAAGGAAGACAAAATTAGGTTTTTAAGGTTATAAAATTAGTATTGTTTTAAGGTAAATGTAGATAAATTAGTACAATTTACAGATCAGTAATCAAGGTTGAATCTTAGAATGAGCTACACACAAAATAATTCTAGTCTCGTGTACTCTAAAAAGATCGTAATTCATGAACTTTGTTTGCCTGTTTATGAATAAAGTTTTTTTAAACAAAAATTAAAGATGTCTATGGAATGCAAGACAACTATGAAAATAGTTAAAAGGCCAAGATAGGTCTGGGAAAGGATATTAGCAAAATCGTTATTTGACAGAGGCCCACGTGCTCCTGTGACAACATGAGCTGCTCTACTTGGTTGCCAGTGAAGGAAGGGCCTGGCAGTGGGATAAAGCAGAGGTCATCCTTTGGGCAAGACACACTCACCAACACTGAGGACTCTGGTCCATCTTTGGCAGAAAGGAAAGGCATGAGTGTTTCCTCTCCCCCAGCTTCTGTGAGCCCAGAGAGGTCAACTTAGACGTTGGGTCACATCTGCTCTTGTGACATCATGGCCATATCTTTCTCCACCACCTGACCTGCCCCTGTTTAGGTTACAGGAGCAACAACCAGAACGGGATGAACACCTGAGGCCCCCTCTCCATCATGGGCAGTAAGCATTCTGTAAGATTCCATCAGACTCATTCCCCGGGGATGGAGAGTTGTACCAGCAATGGGAAATTCCAAATGACGCTATGGGACCTAGGCAGAGCAGGGAGTAGGGACACTGGAGACTGCACAGCATCTGGACCTCACCCCTTCTCCCACCCCATTCTGATTGCAGAAGGCAAAACCAAACAAAGCACCACAGAAAATAAACAAGTTGAAGGTATGTAGGGGAAAGAACATGAAACTATTGATATCTGATCTCAGGGTCCTTGAAAGTTAAGCCACTGAATTGGCTTGGAATGGGTCTCCTGTCCCAGAAGTCCCTTCCCTATCCATGTGCACAGGATACATGGATGTTGAACGAAGGGAAGTGGAAAGGTCAATAAGAGTTTGCCTCAGTCTGTAGGGCCATGAAGTGACCACAGGTAGGCACAGATGTCAATAGAAGCAAAGGGACACCAGCCCCCAGAACTCTGTGGAACTGCATGAGACCTCAGGAGGCAGCATGCTAGGCTGGCTCAGAACTCAGGTGCAAGCACAGATGCAGAGGTTCCTCTTCGTGGGGATCCTTTGGCTCCTCATACACACAGTGGGTCTTTTCCATCAAAAGTGTTTCTGCTAGTTCTATGCACCTGTCAAGTCCACAAAGCAAGGGTTTCCCCACCTCATAAGTGAGGATGATGCAGCTCAGAGAGTGGACACAAGTGACTGAAGACACAGGCAGGACAGCAGTAGAGGGGAAACCCTATCCAGCTCTCCTGGATCCTAAGATCCACCAGGAGAAGCACCGACTACAGAGAACTACCTGTGTCTGATGGTGACAAACACACCAGGGGTCCTTTGCTTTGCCTGCTTTGTTGCTTCTTGCAAAACTATGCTGGAGCCAAGGCTCAGAGCCTCCCCTTTCCTTTCTCCTCTTCAACACCAGCTTCTACAGGGTGCTAAACACAAGTAGGACTTCCCTATTATCCCCTTCTATCTTGCATGGCACACTTGTTCATTTGGACAAATGGCTGCACAGTGCTTCCATGCCACTGGTATTTTACCTCTAATAACATTGAATTCATTCTCCCTCAGACACCAGCTTTGTGATCACACCTGGGTCTCACTGCCAGCACTCTGTGACATTAAAAAGGACCACTGACACCCTTGCCTTCCCTCAGTTTCATGGAAAAACATGCAGTGCTTTGCTACTAGGTGGAATGGTAGCTGCAGCAACTTTATTCACTTGAGAAATATCCCATCTAGCCCAATATGTGAGCAGATTTTAAATAAGATTCACTCCCTTGGGGATCCAGAGTTGTACCAGCAAATTGGAAGTTCCAGGTGACACTATGGGACCTAGGCAGAGCAAGGAACAGGGACTTGAGGAAGTTTGCATAACATCTGGTCCTGACCCATTCTCCCACCCCATTCTGATTTCAGAAAGGTAAAAAAGATAAAGGAGGAGAAACAAACAAGGAGTTGAAGGTATGTAAGAGAAAAAACATGGGATTATTGGTCCCTGATATCAGTGTCTTTGGAAGTTATGGAACCATCTCTGATCCTACTGAGTTGGCTCTGAATTTGTCTCCTGTTCCCAAAGTCCCCTCCTTATCCATGTGCACAGGATACATGGACACTGAACGAAGGGAAGTGGAAAGGTAAATAAGGGTTTGCCTGAATCTGTAGGGGATGGAGTGACCACAGGTAGGTACAGATGTCAATAGAAGCAAAGGGAAACCAACCCGCAGAGCCCTGTGGAACTGCATGAGACCTCAGGAGGCAGCATGCTAGGCTGGTCTAGGCCTGAGGTGCAAGCACAGATGCAGAGGTTCCTCTTCGTGGGGATCCTTTGGCGGCTCATACACAGAGTGAGTCTTTTCCATCAAAGGTGTTTCTGCTAGTTCTATGCACCTGTCAATCCACAAAGCAAGGGTTTCCCCACTTCATAAATGAGGATGATGCAGTTCAAAGAGTAGACACAAGTGACTGAAGACACAGGCAGGACAGGAGTAAACGGAAAACCCTATTCAGCCCTCCTGGTTCCTCAGAGCCACCAGAGGAACCACCAACTATAGAGAACTACCTGTGTCTGTTGGTGACAAACACACCAGGGGTCCTTTGCTTTGCCTGCTTTGTTGCTTCTTGAAAAGCTATGGTGGAACTGAGACTCAGAGCCTCCCTTTTCCTCTCTCCCTCCTCAACATCAGCTTCTCCAGGGTGCTGAACACATGTTAGACTCCACTATTGTCCTCTTCTACCTTGCCTGGCATGCTTGTTCATTCAGACCACAGATGGATGGTTCTTCCAAGCCACTGGTCTTTCACTTCTAATCACATTGAATTCATTCTTCTTCAGACACCACTTTTGTGATCACACCTGAGATCACTGCTTCCCGAATGACTGGCAAAAAACTGTTCAAAGATGTGTGCCCGCCATGTCCAACCTGCGGCCTGTGTTTTTTTCTCCTTTTCTCTTTTTAAAATTATAATAAAAACTGTAAAAATAAAGGCATCTTGTTACACAGTTCAATTTGTGAACTATATTATTTATTTTTACATAACTGAAGACAAATTTCTCTTAAAGAAAGGAAGGAAGGAAGGAAGGAAGGAAGGAAGAAAGAAAGAAAGAAAGAAAGAAAGAAAGAAAGAAAGAAAGAAAGAAAGAAAAAAGAGGAGAAACAAGTAGCAGGCTGTAGGTTGGACACAGTTGGATCCATCACAGACAAGTTGTTTTGTGAAACAATAAAAATCAATCTTTAAAAATATGCATACATGAAGAAAACCATAGAACATGAGATTCATTTTTAATCTCAAAGCTGAACATTCATAGTGCTACTCTTTTGATTTGCTGTGACAGTATCTATATGCTTATTCTCAGTCTCTGTGCTAATCTAATCAGTAAAAGATAAGGAGCTGAAGAAACCATCAGCCAGGATACTCTTAACAGGCGAAGACATAAGAGATCCTACAGTACCCAAAACAAGCAACAAACCAGAACAAATGCCCCAGCCAAAACAGCAGAAATGGGGCAGACTGTTAGGATAAAACTTTCCACTACAGAAAATTCTGTGGCCCCATCCTGACGCATGCCAGCCACAGCAGAGTGGGGAGTATGGACCCGCCACCCTTTCCACATGGCAGTGAGATCCCCCACCACCTCTGCTGGGATGGTTTCAAAGAAGATTCCATAGACAGTGTGGGTGGAAAGTTGACAGTGTGAGGAGAATTGCTTCGTTTACTGTATTGAGTCTTACAACTTTTGAGCATGATTTCTATGTCTTTTTACTCATGTATCTATGATTTTTAAGTGTTTTATAGTTTCTACCATACTGATCCTGTACATATTTTTCTAGACTTACACTATTTCACACTAAATTCACTAAATTCACTAATTTCACACTAAAATTATCATAAGTGGAATTTATTTTTCAAATGGAGATTGTGAGTTCATTGTTAGTAGGTAGAAATGCCTATAACATTGATGCACTCACTAGTTCTAGGAGGGCTTTTTACCCTTGCACGATCACGCCATCTGCAAAGACATTTTTCTTTCTCACTTTGTGATCAGTTTGCTCTTTATTTCCTTTGCTCATCTTATTGCCCTGGCTCCAACTTCCAGCACTCTGTGACATAAGATTAAGGAGCACTGACACCCTTGCCTTGGTTCCAGTTTGATGGAAAAGCATTCGATGCTTCCCTTTTCAGTGTAATGCTAGCTGTAGTATTTCTTGTAGATACTCGTTTTCCACTTGAGACAGTTTACTTCTACCCCATTTTTCTGAGCATTTTTTTCCTTTTATCATGAATGGGTAAGTTCTAAAAAATACTTTTTCAATGTCAATTGAGATGGTTGCATTATTTTTCTGCTTCAGCTTGGAAACATGGAGAATTACATAGATTGATTGTCAAACAGTAAACTAGGTGGGACCCAACTAGATCATGATGTGTGATTGTTTTTGTATATACCTAAATTATTTTACTAATATTTAATAAAAGACTAGTATTAAGGATTTTACGTTTTTCATGATTGATGATGTAGGGAATCTTTCATAGTGTTTATGGGCCGTTCGTAAATCACTTATTAAGTCTTTTGTCATAAACTCTTTCTCATCATTATTTGGTTCCATTGTATGATTGAACTGAAATCCATGTATTGAATTCCCTATTGATGAATATTTAAATTTTCTTAACATGTTATTTGACCTGACCAAAATGACTAACTTCATATACCTTTATGTCAGTGAACTAGTATTTCTAGTGCCTTGCCTCTGTAATCACATTTTGAGCATATCTGCAGGAAAGAATGAACATTTTACTCAGTAAGGGTCCTACAGTTGGAATCTATCATGATAGGTGCCAGCAGATAGGTACCAGCAGGACAGGTGCCCTATGACACAACTGCATACTTCCCTTCTCTCCTCCTGCTGCCAGCTTGTGGTTGGAGGAGTACAGACCTGAGCATGATGCAATTATTTAGACTGTAACCAATAGCAATTTAGCAGATCATAGGCCTGAAGAGATCTGAGGAATCTATCTGCAATTTAGATGTGAAGACTATAAATGCCCATCTGTTATGGGCACTTAGTATTAAGTAAACCAGTCCCCC
Organism: Hydrochoerus hydrochaeris; assembly: GCA_004027455.1. Lineage (NCBI taxonomy): Eukaryota > Metazoa > Chordata > Mammalia > Rodentia > Hydrochaeridae > Hydrochoerus > Hydrochoerus hydrochaeris. Next base: position 10,801 of record PVLA01019523.1, read on the forward strand.
CTCCCCAGAACTGCAGGCATAAGAAGGCGGCTTTTCACAGTTAATCAAAGCATGGGCTCTATGTCTAGGGAAGCTAGAGAAGTGAGGAATTATACATTGATACTGAGCAGTTCCAAGAGCAACCTATACAAACCTCCCTCCCTTAACTCTGATTTCAGAAGGCCATCAAATTTAGAAAAACCATAACCAAATATGATGAAAAAAAAACCCAAAAGGGAAAGAAAGAAAAAGGTAAGGTGCAAGAATATCAACCCCAGCCCAAAGTGTGAGGTCCAGATTTCCAAGATTAGGGGTGACCCTGGAGCTGCCACATCTCTAAACCTTGTCACCAAAATGATGGCAGTCTACTCTGTGGTTCACAGAATTGAATGGCCATGGAATGTATTGTCTAAAACAAGGTGCATTTATGAGAAAATGGTGTTTTTATTAACTATTATTCAGAATAAGCACCAGAAACCAAAAATGTCCCAGGTGACCAGAAGTGGGTGCCTTGTCTGATGCTAGATGAGTAGGCACTGACTCATGCTTTGCTGTCTTCTCCAGTTGCTCCATCAGATTGAGTAAGGCAGATAACTGAGGCAGGCAGACTTTGTGGGGGAGGAGAAACTCTGAGGAGTGAGAGCTTGGAATGTGGGGAGTGGTGTTGTGAGGACTGTTGGGGAATGCATAGCCAAGCTAAGGGAATCCCAAGGTCAGAGTTCTGCGGGAGCGTGTACACATGTGTACATGTGTGTGTGTGTTAGTAGACACTGAAGGCACGGAACCAAGAGCAGTGAAGATAAGAGATGCATGAGAGTCTCCAGAGTGTGTGGAGCAGAGACACTTTTATTAGTGGGATTAACAGAGGGAGAAGCAGGCCATGGATGGAGAGGGCATCAGCGAGGAAAGGGCAGGGGGAGCAAAGGATTCCACTTCCCCACAGGAAGGCGGGTCTGAAGGGCAGGTGAGGAGTTCTAGGTAGGTAGTGAGACCCAGGTGGAGCCTATGGATCCCAGGATTCTTGCTGCAAACTGGCCAACCAGGTCCATGGAAAGCCAAGGGCAGAAGGTAGCAAGGGCAGAAAGGCTCACCTCTCAGGATGAGGACCCTGAGACTCAGAGGTGCAGGTGTTGTGTGTGCACATGAAGTGACACGGCAGAGAGAAGCAGCCAGAGGCAGGAGATCTGCCTGGTCATTGGCTTTCATTGTTGTGCTGCCAGTTGCTCAAGCTTCAGAGGAAAAGACAGTTGCTGGCAGAGAATGAGGAAACTTCACTGACACTCCCTGGGGCTGAAATTTTGGAAAATGTTCTAAATGTCATGTCTTTACCTTGCATGGCCCCTGA
>PVLA01019524.1:0-12124 GCA_004027455.1 Hydrochoerus hydrochaeris
CAGGAAACTGTCCTTTTATCTCATACTCAATCAGCAAGGGTGATTTTCTGGGCATGGTGGCACACTCTTGTAATCCCAGCACTTGGGTGGCTGAGGTTAGGAGGATCATTCCAAATTTGAGACTAGCCTGAGCTACAAAGTGAGACCAAGGCCAGTCTGAAGACCAAGACTCTGTCTTAAAAAGACAAAAATAAATAAATAAACTTCAAGGCAAATTATCTATAGAAGATCATTATGCAGTTAATTAACATGCTTTATGTGTCCTTAAGGGAAAGCACTAACTCTGAGGAACTAAATTCCTCCTGAGGACTGAGAAGGATTAGCCACAGTTGGGGTTCAGGCTGCACTGGTGTAGCAGGGCCCAGCAGATGGTGCCTCCCTGGCTGGGCTGCCAGCAGTTCCTCTGCAGCTGCCTGGCATCACTGGGTTTCTCTACTGCCATTCAGGAAGGCAGTGATGGCTTCAAGGGAAAAGAGCTTCCCAAAGACCAAGGGGACCTGCAGACAGGGTGGGACAGAAAGGGGGGCCTGGCTTCCTGGGTCTCCACCTTCAACTAATGCCTGTGCCTCTTGTCTTTCAGATTCAACATGCTCCAAAGAGGCCATGCCACCTCAGCCTAAATGTTAAAGAAAAATCTGTGCAAGTCTGCATGGTACTTCCTCGCTAGGTACTGTGCAGATTTTACCATGTTTTTTTGTTTTGTTTGTTGTTGTTTTTTAACCTTACCTTAATTACCCTTATTTCAAAAGAATAAACACTTTCTACAACTGCTGATATTGTAAAATATAGTGTTTATAAATCACATTGAAAATAATGACCTGGAATACAATATTTCAAATGCTGCTTCATTCCGGATTCTGATTGGTTACTTATATTTCATGTAATGCTCCTCCAAGTTAGAATCCGGTAAAGGCCAACTGGGAAACCATGAAATTATTTAAAGTTACAAACTGACAGTGCATGTATTTAATTTAAAGACTTATTTAAAAGTTTACAAGCTCTCAACTAGACTTTGAGGGAAGTCTATTTTCTGTAGTCTGATTGTAGAAACTAATTTGTTTCCTATTTTAATTGTGTTCCAGATTTGAAAGTGTATTTTATAGACAAGTTCTGTTTATTAACTTTGTGGAACTATTCCAATCAGTTTACCACTTATGATGAGTATTCACATTATGAATGTGTAATCCAAACATTTGTAAAGCTTACAGTACCTTTTCATTATGTAACACTTTTTTGTACTGTGTCTTGTCACTTGTATGATATTAGAGTCTGAGTTGTCAGCTTGGGTCCCTTCAAGTTCCTAGTTATAGACAATATCATGCTGTGATTTTATTTTTAATATGGATATGCTATCAAAGTGTAACACACTCAAAATTCATTGGCTCTGCTTCAGGAGACAAACTGGGGAAAACTGTATTTAATACAGTTCTATCTGAATAATCTGTATGGTTTATACAGTTTGTGTTGTTCAGAGATTTGTAAAGTTTGATCTTTGTTTTTTTAAAGATTAAAAAAGCACCCACCCTGCTGTAAATATACAGCATGTAAAATTTTTATAGCATATAAATGGCAGGAAATGAAACACTTTGTGTCATTTGTTACTTGTTTTCTCCATTTGCTTCCAGCCATGTCTTCTCTGACTTTGGGTTCACTTTCCTTAAAACCTCCACTGCTCTGGCTGGCGTCTCAGTAGGTGCCTCAGACCTCGGAAATGGGTCAGTGGTTTGCTGGATGCAGTGCATCTCTATTTGAAAGAAGCGAGTCTTAGACAACCTTGTTTTGGCAACACGAGATTTAGTGAGGACAATATTGCAAGTTTTAACAGCCATATGCCCTTCCATTGTACTGTTCATTTTGCAATGAAATTATCAGTAGATATTTTGATATCAATAGAATATTCATACAAGTTGTAGAGTGTATATACATTGAATAACAAAACACCCCACCAATTGATATATGTACATTATTTGTATATTAACTATGTTTAGGTAATAGATATGTTTTCTGAGGGAAAGAAAATAAGAAATGGTTTCTGGTCTATAATGGACCTAACTTCTCAGCAAAGCACATCTGTGTAGATGTGTGCATTTGTAACCTTGAAAATAGGCATTGTAGGGCTGGAGATTTAGCTCAGCAGCATAAGCGCTTGCCTTGCAAGGCCACGGTCATGAGTTTGAGCCCTGGTACAAAAAAAAAAAAAAAAAAAAGAAAAGAAAAAGAAAAATATGCATTGCTTTATATGAAGCATTAAATGCTGCTTCATCTATAAATACCTCTTTGAGTCTATTTGGTGCCACACTAAACTACTTGAAAGTGTTTCAGGATCCTGGAGATGTGGGGGCTTGCATGGAGCTAGGGTGATTCCAGATAAACCTGAAATGATACCCCGGGCCCAATGGGACAGCTGGGGGTGCTGTGGAGCTGCCATCTCCCTCCCAGTTTTCCTCCTCAGAACTGCCTGCTGCCCTTTGTCTCTGGAAGAAACTTTGTGTTTGGCCAGAGTTGGGGCTGATAACTCAGGACAGAGTGCAGACCCTTGGGCAGGGAGGTGATGAGCATGACTGAGCCTTACCACCCCTTGTAAGTGGAGGGGGGCCCCCCACTTCTAGGCAGCCTGGTGGAGGCCAGGTATGCAGCATGAGAAATGCCCTCTGCGTTAATAATGTCACACACACACACACACACACACACAAAAACCCCTGCTGTTAGATGATTTCACGGAATGGTGATAGGGCAAATTACTTAAGATTCTGAGCACCAGGGCCTTTTGTATGACCATGAAAGAGTCACCACCAGGTGACTCCAGTTCATGTCAACACCCTAAAACAGAAAGCTCCACATCCCCAGGGCCATACCTGGGATAGATAATAGGGAGAGAGGAAGCTGCTCATCCCTGTGTGAACTGCTGGCCCAGCACTGCTGCAGTCCCTGGCAGAGCTGGCCCGAGGGTGACCCACAGTGTGAAGGCGTTGTGGTTGGTCCAGGTCCGGGCAACTGGAAGCCAAGTTGCATGTACACCAGTCACATATGTCCAGGCGGCCAACTTGCCTTGCTCAAACCCTAAAGTTTCCGGACTGGGAGAGGTATCAGTAAAGTAACAGCATAAAAGTTTGGAAATAAATAAAATCAGTCTAGTGCATGATGGAGCGTTTCAACCTCTGGCCCTCTACAGTCTGGTGTGACCTAAAGCTTACACACTAAGGTCAGCCACTCAGAGGCAAAGGGCCCAGGGCTGCACAGTCTCTGCCTCAAGGCAGCTCACTGGAAGACTTATTTCTGCATAAGTGCATTCAGTCTGAGGTTTTCATTCCTGGACTTGCTTTTGCACAAGAACATAGAGAACCTCCAAAGGGTGCAAACTCTTGGTGCACCAGCACAGACAGGGTGGGGCAGCAAGTCTGGCCAGGGGTCACCAATCAAACAGCCCATGTATGGAGCTAAAGAAGGCCCAGGTGTTAATGCGTGGGCATTGCAAAGGTGCAAACAGAACTCCCTAGAGGGGAGACTGTGTCACCCACTGCCCTTGTCCTTGTCCAGCTGAGAGTCTCAGTAGTGGGGCCATCAATCCCTCTGTTGTATGTGGATGTGGGCCCACCCCAGTTTAGATTTGGAGCTCTCCACTGCTCACAGAAAACCTTAAGTGCCACGCATAGTACTACAAGAAGAGGACAATAAGACTATTCCCACTTGAATATATGTCCAGTCATTAAGAAATCTGATTATGTCAGGGAGACAAGCATTTTGCTGAAGGTTTGAAGTAGCAATGGATGTGGCCAAAGCCGATCTGACCCATGTATTCCACAGAACCAGGTAGAACTGCTGTTTGTGAGGGGGGGAAATGGTAGATACGAGCAGTTTCCTGTTTCCTGAGAACGTGCCTGAGTCCCACCCATCCTGCACCCCTCCAGTCGGTGCCTGTGTCCTGACCATGTCATGCCCTGTGCTGGGAGGGACCCTGTTTGCCACTCTGTGCAGGGTCACTAGAGGGCTAACTTGAGTCACACTTCACTCCCGAGAGTGGATGAGGAAGCTACAGTGGCAAGAGAGACCACAGGTGCCAACACCACAGGAGGGAACTTTCCCAGGATGACCTGTAGCCCCCTTGGCTGCCCACTGAGCTGAGGCTGCTGCGTGACAATTCTCTTAAGTAAACTGTATGCTGATTTTGGTGGCCTACTTATCTGCTCAACTAGGAAACAGGTCAGAAAACACGAGCTCTCTTGTGCCTTCATTTCATCCACTTGTTTGTGTCTCCAGAGCAGCAGAGGCCATCTGAGCTGCCGTGAAGGCTGGTAACCCCACATCCCTCCAGGGGACACTCTCAGGCAGCACAGGGCCTGGAAGGGAGTTGTCTGATCCAGTGAAGGGCCTCCTTGCTCAGACCAAGCACAGTGGCTGCTGCTTTGGATGTAGTCTTCCTCCTGCTCCCATTCCAGCACCAAAAGCACAATGTGACGTGAAAAGTCTGCTGTGTATCTCAGGTCACTCAGGCATCCAACTCCAAGGCTACCATACTGGTCTTTTAGGAAAAGATTTGGAACCCTTCTAAACCTCAGCACAGCCAGAGAAAAGTCAAAGAGCAATGCTGAAGGTCGAAGGCCCCAGTGGGAACAGTGGCCCACAGGATACACCCTCAGCCCCCATCAGCCAAGGCAGCCCATGGCTGTACAGTTGTCATCAAGCCACATCTTTAATCTTCCCTTAATAAAAAATTCCTTTAAAAGTCTCCAGAACTCCAGCCCTCAGATCTTACCTGCTATACAGCAATACTCTGTTCTCAGAAGTATCTGGAAAATAATGCTGTCAGATCTCATGGGCTTTACTGTCAAAGGAAGATAAAAATCCATACCCCAGTGTCAAGCTTGAGAGATGCACTTACAGTAAATAAGCCAGCTGGGCCTGGTGGTACATGCCTGTAATCCCAGCACTCTGGGAAGCAGAGGCAGGAGGAGTCCCACCAAGGCAACTCGGTGAGACCCTGTCTCAAGGTTAAAAAATAATAATCACATAAAAAGAGCTGGGGAGGTGGCTGAGTGGGAGAGTGCCCCTGAACTGATTCCCCATACTGCAAAGAAAAAAAAAGTATGTGAATAAACCAGCACTGCCCATCTGCAGAGAACTTGGGAAGTTTCAAAATGTCCAGAGTTAAAAAGGAAGGAAGAGGAACAGCGCCACCATGAGGAGGCTCAGAAGCTCAGTACCACAGACTCACCCTTAGCAGCTGCTCAGGGAGGTGGCCCCCGCCATTGATGCCACAGATCATGGTAATGAACCGCTCCACAGTGGGCTTGTCACGCACGTTGTGGTTATACAGGCTGGTGCTGAGCAAGATGATGGCGAACAACAGCACACAGCAAGTGTCTGCCACAAGGCAGAGGACAGCAGAGGACTCAGCAGCCTGAGCTCAGCTGAGGTTTGGACATGGAGTGTGGGTCCACAGGGAAGAGCAAAGCAGAAACCTATGCACAGTGGCTCCCTATACCTCAGGCAAGACTCTGCTGGCTCAGGGAAAGAAGGTCCCAGGAATAGGCTGCCCTGTGCCACAGGCCTTTGTCCTGAAGCAGAGCTGAGGGTCAGGCCGTGAGCTGGCTCACTGACCTGTGGACGGGAAGACGCCTGGGTGGCACAGGCAGTAGCGAGAAGCGAAGGCCTCCATCATGCGATCAATCTTCTGAGCCTCTCCGGGAAGCCTAAAGCGCCATAGGAACTGCCTGCGGAGAGAGACCTCTCACCGAGTGACCCGGCCACGGTGAGGATGCAACCTCAGCCTGGGTGCCACCCTGGTAGGGGAATGGGGGCCTAGGAGCCAACAAAGAGACTCGGTTTCCTTCCACTCAATAATTCAGGGGGCAGATTTACCAACCACTCCTCTTTTGTGTGACTATAACCAACTCTTCAGCAAGGTCTGCTGCCCCTGCCACAGGCTTGGCCAGGGTCCCAGGACATCTTGTCCCCACTGTCATGGTCTCCTGCATCCGACCTGACCTGGTGATTTCTAGAGCCCTATGACATCCCATGGCTGCCACTTTCCTGACAGTGCACGTGAAGCCACATCATCCTCCAAGGATCACACCCAGGGCGCAAGGGCAGACTCAGCAGGCTGCATCCAGGGCCCAGCCTCACCTCAGGCCACCGTCAGTGGCTGCCGCCTCCCTGGGGCAGAGGACTGGGCCCAGGTGAGTAGATGCTGCTGTCCTGAGGTGGCCCTTCTCACAGGTTTCTCCCACGTGTGGGTTACCACAGTGCTGGACAACACCTCTCTGGCACAGGACAGGCTTTCCTGTGTTCTTTTCTGGAACTCAAAAGTTAATAAGTCTCCAGCTTCTCGCGTGCCCACCAACATTTCTCCAATCAGCTGTCAATACGTTATTCCGCCCGCCCTTTTAACCTCGCCCCCTGTCAAATTCCAAATAAAGCCCAAGGTTTTTTCCTGAAGCTTCCAGAGGGTGCTTGCTTCTCTTCCGTAGCCCTCTGGTGCCCACGATAAAGGTCTGTCTTCTTTCTTTCTTTCTTTCTTTCTTTCTTTCTTTCTTTCTTTCTTTCTTTCTTTCTTTCTCTTTCTCTCACTCTTTCTTTCTTTTTCTCTTTCTTTCCTCTTTTTCTCTCTCTCACGTTGGAGAACCAAACACCTTCTCCCTGAGGTCTCCCGCTGACCACGCTTTCTAAAATTGCAACCCCTGCCCCTACACTCCCAACCTCCCTTTCCTTTCCTGGACTGCAAGGCATCCTCCACCACCTACTACCTGTCTACCTTTAGGGTCAAGGGTAGGGGCCATGGCTGTCCTGTTCCCTGCAGTCCCTGTGGCCAGCCACGTCCCACCAGTTGCTCAGTGATGTTCAAAGCTGTAATGGCTTCAGCACCGGGTGAGTGCTGAGGTCAGGCCTACAGGCTCTGACAACACCTGGACCTTGGATTCCGGCCTCCTGAACTGCAGCATAAATTTTTGTATTTTAAGCCATGCAATTTATGGCTAACTTGCTAGGACAGCCCCAGGACACTGATGCACTGTGTAGGTAATTACTCATAAAAGCAAAAGTTTCATTAGAAAATTAATATTTTAAAATGTTGCTTAGAAAAATCATACAGAAAATAGTGACCACCATTCAATCCACTAAACTTAGTATCTGGTTCTAACCTGCCTGTTACTTGCCCTGTGTGTCACTCAGAAGAAAACGGAATTTAGAAAAAAAAAATCTAATAACCAAGCTGTTTTGTTTTGTTTGAGACAGGGTCTCCCTATGTAGCTAGTCCAGGCTGGCCTTGAATTCTTGGTCCTCCTTCCTCAACCTCTTGAATGCTAGTTTCTGTTTTTAAGAAGTTAATTTGACCTGGTCAGATCTAATCATTGATTTCTGAGGACCTACTCCTGGCCTCTTTTTTTTTTGTACCGGGGAGCGAACTCACAACCTCACGTTTGCCAGGCAGGCGCTTACACTGCTGAGCTACATCCCCGGCTCTGGCCTCTTATCGTGTGCTGTCTATCTTATATATCTTCTCAGGCTTTGGTTAAATTGATCAAGTTTTCTTTATTCAAGCTTTCCTAATAACTTACAAATTCTATTTAATTCCTATTTCTAGTTGTTTAACAACGATCTAAACTTACATTTACCTATCAACATCTAGACAACCTTAGAAGACCTGTAGTTTCCTTTTTGTTTTAGCCTTTTTATTTGCCTTTTCATTCTGTCATTTAGACTTAACTGTGAACCCCACCTCCCACCCCTGCCAGTACTAGGGGATCAAACCCAAGGACGCTTTATCAGCCGAGTTACACCCCTGGCTCTTCTCTTTTTTTTACATGTTCTTTTTATTTATTTATATATTTTATATTTTTAAAGAAAATAAAACAAAACAATAAAACAGAACAAAACTAAACAATGAGAACAATACTGGATTTCAAAAACAAGACAGAAGGAAATCCTCCATAGTTGCTTATGGCACATTGTTATCCTCTAAATGGATGCTCAGACTACCAGCTTTAGGCCTGCAAAGTCAATCAAACAATATGAGCCTTAAGTTGTTTTTTTACGTCAGTAGCTATCACCTCGGTCTGTGCTCCTCCGACTCAACTGGTTGCTTCTGGGGCTACTAGGGAGGCTTGGCTCTTCTTGTCTCCCAGCTCATATGCCAGCTGGCTCAGGGGAGGAGGTTGGCTTCTCAGTTCTCCTCCTGGCCCACATGGTCGTCATGGGCTCACAGGAGGGGGTTGTCTTCTTAGGTCTCCTCCCAGCCTGTGACTCACACTGCTCTTCTCTTAAAAAAAGAATAATTTTGAGATGATTTCACCAAGTTGCCTAGGGAGGACTCCGATTGGGAATTCTCCTGCATCAGACTTCGAGGGCTGGGATTAGATGTAGGCTTCAGCCTCCACACCTGGCTCAACTATAAATATCGCTTGACCTTTTTTTAATCCTGTAGATTCATTTTGTGTGTCTGTTTGGACGTGTAATCCTCCAACTTCTCAATAACTAGACTCAGGGGAAATGTCTTGGTGACTGACTATTTGAGTCCTTGTGTGTCTGAAAATGCCTTTAATTGCCTTTTTTCCAAGTGACAGTTTGGTAGACAGAATTCTCAGCTTTAAGTCATTTTTTTCTCAACCCCTGAAACTGTTTCCCTTTTCTCTTTGATCCAGTTTCCTGATAATGAGCTCGTTTCTTCTTAGGCAGCCTAGTCTTTTCTTCCTGAAAAATTTAATGACTTTCTCTTTACCACAAGTTTTGTGATATTTTATTCAATACATCTATACATAGGTATATATAGGTCCTTCAACAATTTATACTGCTTAGCATTTGATGAGGCCTGTGAATCTGAGAATTTTATCTTAGTCTCACTGTAAAATAATCCAAGGTTTCCTTAAAATATTTCCTGTGTCCCATTTTAAATTGTTTCCTTTGAGACTTCAATTGGATGAAATCTGATTTGCCGGATTCAGCTTCCATGCCTTGTAACTCTAGGTAAAAGAGCAGAGAGAATTATTACACTCTCTTCTAGGCCTTGAACCCATGCTGAAGCAGCATCTTCTCTGGGACACAGCCAGAGTTCACGTGACATCCCTGTTTATTTCCAACATTCTCACAATGCCCCACCTTGGTATCATGGGTAGGGCCCAGCCTATCTCTCTATGTCCCTGGCAACTCTTGGATGCCGTCTGCTGCTCTTAGTTTCTAATGCAACCGCCTCTCACAAGTTGGTAGTGCAGCACTTAGGTGGTGGGAGTCCCACCCACTGCTGACCTCTGGGAGTGGGTATTTCTCCTTCTCTGTACTGCCGACCACCCAGATGCTGCCTGTCTCCATGCACTAAGGGTTTTCTCTTGCTTCCCCCACCTAGGGCCCACAGTGCTCTCTGGTACAGGTCAGCACAGCGTGAAAAGTCTCGAAGTCTCCACTGCTGCCCCATTCTCTGCATCTACCTCCTCTGAACTTCCTGAACCCCGAATGCTGCTCTCCCTTCCCATAGCAGCTCCTCCCTATATGTGACCTGGGCATCATTCCTTCCTCACTTATCTCATGCATGTTCCTCCTTGCAGAGTCCTCAGTTTCTACTACACTAAACTCCTTGTTACAAACTTAAGTATTTTTCTTTGAAAGGTATTTTAGGACACTGGGACTCTAAAGGGTAGTAGAATGCTTTTAAGCCTCCTTAATTTAATGAAACCTTTCCTTTTATTTATAAGTCCAAGTGCTACTTCTAGACTCTAAGGTAGCTAAACAAACCAAATCTCCTTGCTTAAAATGTTATCACCTCCCTGGTAGCCTGAAAGAATTTACTTTGAGGATATCTTCATGGTTCACACTATTACAAGGCTTAGTAAGGATAAGGGGGTCGATACAATTGTCAATGCATCTTCAGCACATGAGATTATCTAGTATAGCTACAGACTAAATATTTGTGGCCCTCTCAAAATGTATATATTAAAGCCCAAAGTCACAAAGTGACAGTACACACACATAGAGCCCCTGAGAGTAGTTAGGGTTAGGTTAAGTCATTTGAGCAGAGTCCCCTGGTTTTAGATTTGTGCCATTTTAGGAAGAGAGACCCTGGAGTGAACATGCTCCACACTGGCCACGTGAGCATTCAGCAAGAAGGCAACAGTCTGCAAAGGAGAGGGGGCTTTCACCAGAACCTGGCTCTGCTGGCACTCCAGTGTCAGACAGGCAGCACCCAGATCAATGGGAGAGTAAATGTCTGTTTAAGCCCCAGTCAACAGTATTTTGTCATGGCAGCCAGCTGACTAGGGCAAGTGCCATAACCAAGACTATAAACCAAATAATTTTGATGATTTTCCTAGCAAAAGTCCAAAGGCAGACTAAATGTACCTCCTGTTTTTATTGGGCAGCATAGTTACAAATCAGCCATTGAGAAGAATCAGATGGAAGCAGCCTGTATGTCCATCAGCAGATGAATGGATAAAGAAAATATGGTTTTTACATATACTGGAATACTATTCTACTGTAGGGAAAGATAAATGAATCATTTGTAGGAAAACAAATACACCTTGAGATCATAATCTTATGTGAAATAAATCAGATGCAAAGCTTTAAACATTGATTGGTATCTCCCATATGAGAAACCTAAATTATAAAACAGCAAAATGAAAAGGTAAATAGTGATTAGGGAGATAAATCTTTCTCAAATGGGATGGGAATCAAGAGATGGAAGGAAGAGGAAAGCAAAGGAGGAGCAGGAGATGAAAAAAGGAATTAGTATGTGCCGCATACACGCACCAACTCCACTCAGGGAAAGCACAGTATTCATTAGGGATTGCAAACATGTACTAACAAAAATTAATTTTAAAATGTATTTTTTAGGTCTACTAAGACATTCATAACAGCCTGATTAAATTCCTCCTGCTTTGGACATGACAAGCACATGCCACGGGGATGACGAGACTGGCGGGATTCAGCTTCTCAGGAACCAAACCCACAGGCTCCAGCCAGCTCAGCGAGCTGCCATGGTTGCAGGCCTGCGCCTTGCAGTCATGGTCCTCATTCAGGACAGTGGGTTGTCCTCAGCTGCTCTGGGCCTCAGGTAGCCCAGCAGTGAGACAGGAATTAAAATGGACCTGCCCTACCCCATAAGCTGTTGTGAGGACTGAGTATATTCATCGAAGTGCTTCCCTCTGTGCTTCCTGACAAACATGAAATTCTCAGTGTCAGCCCTTTCTGTTGCACTTTTGACACATGATGCATATAAAGTAAGATGACAACCAAGAACCGACAGCAAGGACATCCTAGTGGGAGGTGAGTTCGCACGCATGAACTGACTCCTGATTCACAGTGGTAGCATCACTTCAAAAAAATCAGTGTTTACTGTACTGTGCATTTCATGAGATTGGAGCTTATCTGTGGGCTACTCATCATTAATGAGTTCCAGTCCTAAAAACATTCAGTTTTGTAAAGCATCCTCCGTCACTTCCAATGCTTAGGAAATCTGCTGATAATTTAACACAGAGAACTCAACTCCTAAAGAAGAAAAACAAAAACCTGGTATTAACCCAAATACCAAATCATTACCAAATCCACAAAGACATTCCCACTGACAACTTCATGCCATTCTGGAGTTGCAATAGACAGTTTCACAGTGGGTAGAACATACCAGACAAACAAAACCCTACCCTAGCTATAGCTGTGCTGGTCTCTAAGAAACCCCAAATCTGCAAACCACAAATGAGGAGCAAATGAGATCAGTGATGTAAGTGTCCCTGTGTTGCCCAGGTGGTTCTCAAACTCCTGGATTCAAACAATCCTCCTGCCTTGGTCTGCAAAATAGGTGGGAGTACAGGTGTGCAGCACCTCACCTGGCTTCATATATGTATCTTTAAATATCACTTGTAACTGTAACTGCACTTAGAAATGTGAGTTTACAAATTTTAGACCCTGTGCAGTATAAGTCCTATAATCAACCAACATGTATTGAATAAACAGTTTGACAATCAGTACTGAGGTTCAGTGTCAGGCAAAGGAGGAAGATGTCAGAAGTGAGTGCAGTCCCAGACCACTAGCAATGAACAAGCCAGATCTGCGCTCAGGGCAACTTCCCACACCCTTGCCTCTCCTTGACCCCAGGCCTCGGCGGCCGACTCAGGTCGACTCTCTCAAAGCCAAACAGCTTTTACAG
>PVLA01019525.1:0-12117 GCA_004027455.1 Hydrochoerus hydrochaeris
AATTAGACCCATTCAAACTTCAGTATTCAGCACATCTTCTGTGGGCTTGAATTCAGCTGTAAGCTGCTAGATGGAGCCAGCAGTTATTCTGAGTTCCAAGCTCAGTGGGTCTATCTCCAAGTCATCTACTGGCCAATAGCAGGCTACCTCAGAAAGCCCATTCCCACAGCACTCCTGTCCGGCCTCTATGGTCCTCCATGACCACTGCTCCTTTCTGATGGTGTGTTTCCATGGAGGCCACTAGTGTTGCAGGAAGTCATCATGTGTCTGCAGCTTTGAACTGTTCCTCCGACACAGTGACTCATGGGAAGGCACAACCTGCCACCTCTTTCTTCTTTGTTGGGTTCTCTCTCTTCATTCTCCATGTGGGTTTCCATTCCTACTTCAGAATCTGCCTAGCTTTAGAAGACGCACTTCCCTCGTTCTTCTCTTCCTCACATTGCTATGTTCCAGAGTGGGGAGGAAATCTCAGACAGGCTTTTCCTCTGCTGCTTACCACTCTACCATCTTTCTGGAGGTGATATATGGAATTTTAAAATAAATAAAAGAAATATTATGTTTTCTCCATAAGTGCATGTTGATCCTTAATATTACATAATACTTTTTAAAGAATTTTCCAAGCATTTCTTAAATACTTTCTAGTGTATTAAAATATTTAGATTCATTTACACTAACAGGAAAAAAATGTAGACACCAGGACTGCTAAATAAAGAGATTTTTGAAAAAAGTTATGTACAAATGTCTTCCTTTGTAAGCAAATAGACACATAGGTTAATTATATAGTTTTTAATATAAACGTTGTTTATATTCTGATTTTATAAATTATATTTTAGATTTTTTTCTAAAACACTGTTTTTAAGACATTTTATGTCTAATTTTAACTTTGCTTACAGGAACTTTTGGTAACTTTTAGAATCACTCTATTTATAAAACTATGGTGAAATAAGCACATTTTTCCTACAAACAAATTCTACTTTTTCAAAATAACTCTAGCCCAATACTATTTTGGTGAAATAGTCCTTGATATTTATGTGTAATATTTGAACTTTGGACTTGAAAATTAGGGATGAAGTACATATCTTATGATATTTTCAGTACTATCTTTAGCAAACAATAATTTTATGCTAATATTAAAGATGTAATGAATAAAATGATTTTTCTTAAACTGATAAATTTGTGCTTTGTGACATAATGTGTTTCTAAATGTATTTTATTTCTGATTTTTGACGTTTATTCAACAAAAAAAGAATCTTACCCATTTGATATATTAAGCCTCAGTAGAAAAGAGGTCAGAAAAGTTTTCGAAGGATGAACTATGAAAGGCTCATGATGTAGGATAAGAGGCACTCATCTCAAATGCTTCAAATAATTAGAGACTCAGCACAAGCTTGTTAACTTCCCCAGTAAGAACATGAAAACAATGCTAATTGTGGATAAAAGTACAGCTAGGTCTTCAGTCAAGTACATAATTTAACCAGTATTTTAGCAGTTCTCTATCAAGTCTATACAGAGTAAGGACATCAAAGCTTTGAGCATCTTTAAACTTTTTAGTAGGTTTGGGAGGTCAGAATATTTGGTGTGACAGAGCTCCATTTCTTCTATTTAATCATTGTTGTTCAAACAACCAATATTTTTTGTACTTCTATTCAATGACTCTTTTTTCATTGCACCAAAGAAGGAATGTACTAGTCTCTCTCAATGAACACAAAAGTAAAATAAAATTAGTCTTTATTAAAGTACATGAACTTGGTGGAAGACACCTTAAAAAGAGAGAGAAAACTGTATATTTCATGAGAAATTTTATACTCTTCCAAAATGTATTTTTATTTTATACTAATTTGCTTTATATTCTTCTTGAAAAAAGTCATTTACTATGATTTTTATCACTTTTCCATTTGCGATATGTCTTGGATTTCATTCATTTCAGATCTGAAGTAATTATTTACACATTGCCAATACTGCCACCCCAGGATGAGTGTTCACATTCTGAGGACTGTGTTGGCACATGTCAATATTCCTAAGCAATTAACCTGAGACTTCTCAATGATAAAAACAGGGAAAAGTATCAGACAGATATTGTTATGAATGCAGTCTTGTACTGGCTGTATATGATAAAATAGACTGAAGAATTATCAAATTCAGTTTTCATAGTTCCGAATAGGTAGCATAAGGAATCCTTTCAAAATCTGTGTGAAAAAGTGTAAGTTTTCTGAATAGTAAGGGATAAATAGGAGCCAGTTGCAGTCATGGGCTAGGAAAAGAACCAAGAAGTCAGCCTGCCCTTCCCATGAGCCAACCAGCATGTGGGCTGGGAGACAAGATGAGCCCCACCCCCGCCATGTAGGCAACCAGCTGATTCAGAGGCACACAGGCTGGGATGATAGCAACTGAGGTACAAAAACAACTTAATGCTTGTATTGACTGATTGAATTTGCAGGCCTGGGACCAGTAGCCTGTGAATCGGTTTAGAGGAAAACAATGTGCAATAGAGCAGCTATGGGGTTTTACTTCTGCCTTGTTCTTGAAATTCAATATTGTTCTTGCTGTTTTGCATTGTTCTGTTTTCCTGTTTTATTTTAATCCCTTCAAAAAAGAAAAAGAAAAAAATTCCACCTTTAAAAAAGAATAAGTTTATAGAGAGATTATATGATTTAAAAGCATATATATATAGATAGATAAGAATACATGAGACATATGTATATAACATTAATATATTTATAGTGATATAATACTGATATTTTAAAACTAATTTTTCAGTTGTTTAGTGCACTTTCCTGATTCTTGCTAGTTTCAATTTCTGAGTTTAATAGTCTCATAAGGAAAAAAATAAAATCATGAATAAAATTAATTGTATTAAAAACTCAACTCAAGTAATTGATAAAATGCTCAACTAAATTTACATTTAATTATTATTTCCTTTTTTCTTTGTGTCCCACCAATCCCTTACATTTATCTCCTCTCTATTACTTAAATTTTCTTCCCTATCAATTCTCACTTTATTCTTTTCTGTTTTATTCTCTTGCACTGTTATCCATTTCTTCCCATTTCCCTCCCTGCAAATATCACTGTCATTATCATCATCTTCTTAATTATTAACCGCCAGGATGCTGCATTACGGTACATTATGTTTTGCCACTCATGGATCATTTCACAATATTAATTATTTCTTATTTCTGTGTTCATAAGTTTTAATAGCCTAACATAAAATTCCAAGGACATCTGGTGGGTTCTTCTAATAATCATCCCAGTTTTGAAAGATAAATTTTATAGTTGGTATGGTTGTAAAGATATATTTTATGGGTTGAAATATATTCATATTAAGTAGAGATACTATATGATTCTGTTTTCATTAATATTCTCTTGATTTTCAAATCTCTAGAAAACAATTATTTAAAACTTTGTGGAATAGTTATTATTAAGAATTTGAGGGTGGCAAATGCAAATTTTAAAAGATACTATATTTCATGAACTCCAGAATTTCTTCGCATATACTCCATATCTATAATCTACCTTAGAATTATGCTACAAACCAAAAAACAAAGAAACAAAAAACCAAAAAAGTACTGTTTAAGACAAAATGAAATCAATCACCCATAAAAACACCTTCTGATAATTAATTTTGCTCATCAGTTTTGCCAGCCATGGTTCCCTTATATTTGGTTGAATATCAGATTACTCTGATTTTTGGATAAGATTAAAATTTAAACATGTAGTTTTTCAATAAAAGATGATTGCCTTCAGTAATATAACTAATACTAAGCGAGCCAAAGAAGAGGGGTTTCTGTTTGGACACTGTCACTGAACATTGGTTCCAACATCAGGCCTTCCTGCGCCTCTAGCTTTCATGACTACCTTGAAGTTCACATTAGCCAATTTAAGCATGAGTCAGTCCTCTTCATGATTGAGAAAGATGACAGGGACATATTCCAGAGACACTTACTCTTACTGTTTTTCTGGAGAACTCTAGTAAAGAGTTTATTTTCCAAGTAGTGTACATTGGTTATCTGTCTGTCTTTAGTCCTTTTCTGAGATTAGATTATAACACATATATTGAATGATGCTATGATGATTTTGTGTTACTTTATTTGTGAGTAATTTCAGTCACACAATGCACAAAATTCCCTAGCATTCAGAGACTAAATAATGCAACTTTTAGATCTGTGTTTATTCCTATTTTGAACTCTACTGGTAGGATAACAATAGTAACACATAGTATATCTTAACCCTTTTCATGCATATTTTATCTTTGCTTCTTTTGAATAATCTGATATATTAGTAAACACATCAAAAATAAGGATCAGTAAGGCAACTGTATTTGAGAAATAAAAATAAATTAATAATAATATTATTTGTTTCCATTGACTGTCAAGAAAATCGAAGATAAAATGAAATCTTTTTCTTATTTTTATGCACAAGAAGCAAGACCTCTACCTGTGTATTTTATAAAATATTCCTTATGCCCTAGAACCTCACATGTAAACGAGGTCCTTCATTATTGTCAAGATTTGGAATATGTAAAACCAACATAAAATTTGTGGGTTCTTTTTGTTTTAATGGGAATTATTTAAGTGATATGACATATACTCTCTTCTTTATTGGCAGGTTATTAGTCAAATTGAATGAACATAAATCAATTTACAGACATATGTGTATAAACACATACTTAAAACTTCTAAAATACATGTAGTCAATATTTGTAGATACTACATATTCTGAAGTATTATTATTATTATTACTATTTTACTCCTCTGCAACTAAACTAATCTCTAACTGGCGCCACATAAAATGTCAGTGAGGTTGCTTAGCAGCTTGCCTCCTTTTTCATTTATTCTTTCTTTTCTTATTCTTTGTCTCCAGGCTCTTCAATTTTTACATTTTTCATTGCCTCTTTAGAGGTTTCTTTGAACTTTCTATGTTTGACAAAATTGTCCTTCTGGCCTGTTTTTCCAGCTGTCAGAGCTCATGGTGCAGTTTTAGCCTCCACTGCACACTATTGTGAATCTAGGTAATGAATCCACAGACTTCTCACAGCATTATGAAGCTGCCATCTGCCAAGATACATGTTGTGCAGTAGGAAGGAAGTGACGGTTTAGATAGCTAGGAGAGTCCGCCTCGAAGCCGCATCTGAGTGCACTTCAAGGGTTTCCTCCAAGTGTGGGGGTCTCCACTTCAGTTGATCGTATGTTAAATGTGTGGAATAGCATTATGTGCTCAGTAAACTAAAGCATATGTTTTGTACAAATTGTATTTTACGGAAATAATAAGCTTATCATTAAAAAATAACTTGTATAGTACTTTAGTTTTGTTTGCTTACATTTCATTCTATTATTTGATATTGAGGTTTAAATTAAACACTTAAGTAAAATATATACAGGCAAGTACAAATATGAGGACTGTCAGAATTATAACTTTCATTCATCAAGAAACTAACAATGTCTTTTAATACAGTTCCTATATTTTTGATGTTTAATTTTTTTACAAATATACTTCTATGATGTATAACATTTTAAAATTCATAGATTTTAACATTTTCAGGTTTTTTTCAGTTTTTTTAAATTGAGCAGTGCATATACTTCTGCATTTATTTTTCAGGAAAAATTATGTCACAAATATTTTAATTTAACTGCATTATTTTAAATTCTATGTTAATTTGCTTTTCATTTACAGTGCCTAATTAGAATTAAAAAAAAGAATCATAGTGCTGGGGATATAGCTCAGCAGCAAAGTGCCTGCTTGGCAAACAGAAGGTCCTGAGTTCAATTACTGGCACCAAAACTAAAACAGAAACCTAAAAATTTGGGGCTGGGGATTTAGCTCATTGGCATAAGCACTTGCCTGGCAAGCATGAGGTCATGAGTTCGACCCTGGCACACACAAAAAAAAAATCATAAAAATCGGTCACTAATGTGACCATTTTTAATAGATCTGATCATGTACTGAGTGGTTACTATGCGCTATTTAATCCCACCACTCAGGCTACTAGCCAGATTATTAAATGATGTACCAGTCAGATCACTGTATGATACTTTAATTCAAATTCAGCACAGGGAGATGTGATCCATAATAATAATTATCATTCTACAAATGTGTTTTGTGAGACACAGCACAACGCTTTCTTCTTTTTCTTATTTTAAATCAGTTGCAGTGTCCTGTATAAGTTGTAGCCTGGAATTTTGTATTGCATTCTTGCTGCCATTAACTTTGTGTTGCCTTGGTCAACTTTAATTCCTAACAAATACTACTTGAAAGTGAAGGCAAGTGAGTTTCACTTGTCTTATAAGTAGAAATAGAAGCTGGTGAAACTCACTTTCAGTAACGGAATGTGAATAAACTTGGGAGACTTCTCAGTGTGTCTCAGGAAACCAAGCTGCAGCGACTCTGTAATGCTTCCTTTGCTGGCCTGTCTTCCTCACTTGCTGTTGTCACTCACTCCTCATTATACTTCTTGGAATAGTTTCCACAATAAGCATCTACACATATTTCTCCTTTTAACGTTCTACATTGGGGGAAAAAAAAAGTCATTATATTCTTCACTTATTTAAAAAGATCCAATTGTATTTTAAGACTTTTTTCTCCCTTAGAAAATGTATTTAATAAAACAATATTATAGACACATTACCTCCATCTACTACATATTTCTATAATTTTCATATAAATTCACACAGAAATTTATCTTTGTCTTTAATGTTGTAATAATGAAATCTGAGACACTTGCTCTATAAAGCTTTATATACATTTCCATTGCTTTTTAATACAAATATCTGAATATTAGAGTTTTTCAAAAGAATATTTTTTGCTTTTGCTTCCTTTTATTTTTGTCAAGAAATTATCTTGTTAAAAGAAAGCTAATAAGTATATTCATTTTAATCACATCACATTCTATTTTTAGTTGCAGGCTAGGATCCACAAAAATTGTATTTACAATACTTGGAAAATTTTGCATGGAAAAATAATATTAAGGTGAGAGATTAATGCACAAAATCATGTTTTAAAAGTTGATATCCCTGATAGACACTGCACCCTACAAAGATAAACAGTGTATGGTGAGAAATCCGATTAACACATATTGAGGCACATTGCACTCATTTCAGTGCTGCTGTGATAGCCAAGGTAAAGTTATGGTTGAAAGGAAATTATTTTAAGTTTGTATATGTTTGTTAAATTTCTGGAAAGTACAGATGGATTTTTACAAATAAAATAGTGCAGCTTCTCTTTCAACTCTCTATTCCAGGAGGGTTTGTTTTTTTTTTTTTTTTTGCAATGATAGTGTCTGTTTTCCTAGCAAAACCAGTTTCTTCTTTATGAATCATTTGTCTACATTGCAAACCCTACTAAACCAAAAGAAGAATTGCATGTGGGCCAAAGGTCCAGCAGTACTTTCCTTTTGCCTAAATTCATCATTCCAAATCCTAGTTCTTTATACATTATTCGTGTTTTATTTTGATAAATCATACAAGTTATAAATATGGTATAACACGAAATTAGCAGGCGTGTGCACATATACACATGTACACACTCTAACACCTTTCATATTCAGACATTTATCAATAAAACACTAGCTTTGCTACCTTAGAAGTAAAAAGCAATAAAAAAGTTTATACTCTTAGAAATGTTTCAGACAAGTTTAAAAGCAGGTACATTAAGTGGAGTCTTTATCACAGTTTTAAATGCATACACTTCTATGCCAGCACTATACAGGTTGTCTTTATGAACTAAACCTCAACTGACATTAGTATAATTTCCACAAAGTCCTATAATCCATAGTTATTCCTAAAACTGCGTAAAATGGTAACAATAAGATTATATAGAATAAATGCACATTTTAATATCATGATCTTGAGCATGTAAATTAAATGATTAAAGGCTTCCTATTTATCCTGAATCTAAGTGGTTTCACTAACCACTTTCTGAGGCAGGTGTTCCTGAGAGACATTCAGTTGGTATCAGCATTGGGAATATCTTACAATCCAGGCAGTGTATTCCTTTTTTATTCTTCCTAAATATGAAAACATTTTCCCTTTTCTTGAGCTTCTATGGCTTCAGCAGATGAAACTCAGAGAAAGACAATTGCCGTCAAGCCCATTTATCTCTGTTTTAGTTCTCACTGATCACTGAAGAGGATTTAACTGGCTTATTTTTCTCAGCTGTCCTTTGGATCCTCCAACCCTCAAGATTTAGGAGGAAGAATTTACTCGTCTATGTAGAGCAAGGATATTATCTGCAAAATCATGAGATTATTTTTGCATTATAATGTAGACATTCCTAAGAACAAGTAAGTACTGCCAAGATGGATTCCAAACACAGATCAAATATTTGAAATCGTATTACTAGAATGCTTACTCCTTAACAAGCGATAAGGTAAAGAATGTGCAATCTTGCTTTTGTGAAAGTTATTACAAGAGTAATATCTTTTGCAGAGTTTATAGACATAATCCCCAAGCTCACAAGATTCCAGCCTCTAACTTTACACTGTAGCTAAAATAAGAAACAAATCAGAAGCATGTTTCATACAATAAATTGTCTGGACTGGTCCACATCTTCCTGCATCCTGAATTAGAATTAGGATGCCATGCTATGATCATCTAAAGAAAAGTGACTAAAGAAAGACCAGGAACTCACTGACTGCATTGTGAAATAGCTGGGGGGTATGTTTAAATGAGATCAGTAATGATAGTTACAATAGCATTTCTGCTTAAACGATTTATATGTATTAATATTGTTTTACTCAGATACAAAGTACACTAATTTGTCTCCAGGATTCTGTTAGTAAAACCCATATCTGAAATAGCATTCTTAGTTACTTCATTTAAAGAAAGAAATCCTAGCTCATAAGATGCTAATCTTACACAGTATTAAGTCACTATTTGAAGAGGAATTTTACCTAGAATTGCATTAAATGTGTGTTTAAATGTTTTCTTTTGTCATCAAGGCCACTGCTATCCTAAACAATAGACACAATTCATAGAACTACAGTATTGCTATTTCATTATTTGTGTATCCAGTCACTGTCTTTCATTTGTTCAATAATTGTATGTTAAGCAAAGCCTGTATGAAAGAAACTTCTAGGTGCTCTGTTTACATGAGTGAATGAAGCATACAATATGTGTATTCTCAAAGAAGTACATTTTAAGAAGGACGTACAATAAATAATGAATAAAATAAAAAGAAAGGCAAGTTGTTTTTATGTGACACAAGGCTAGATGATAAGGAAAAACCACTTTGAGAACAGGTAAAATAGGGGCCTGAATGTGAGACAACGGTATTTTAACTGAGACTTCTGTATGAAGGCAGCATTTAATAAGAATTTAAGGTAGCAATATACACCAGGAAATTATTTATTTACTGATAATGGACAACACTAGTGTTTCCAACACTCAACAAATGAGAAAGTAGTTGTAGTGGAAAAAATAAAGGATAAAAAATTAAAATTAAGAATCCAAGTTATGTGGAGCCTTGAAAGTAAAGACTTCTGTCATTACTTTACAGAATGTAAAGAGCCACTGCAAATATTTAAACAAGTGACTGTAAAAACTAATTCACATTTTCAAAGTATCATATTAGTGCCTATGTTAAGGTCAAAGCTAAGTCATTCTGAAGTTTTGAACTTCATAAAAGCACATGTATTTCAAGTTTCTCGTGTGTTTTGCTCCTTACATATATCTTAAATTATTAGATCCAGAATGGTTATTATAAGTGTTTGTTTACATTTAATTTCCATTAAAGTTTATGTACTTATATGCATGAAACTCTTTTTTTCTAAAGCATAAATCATTCAACTTTAGTATTATCATCAAATCCTATACATCTGGTATCATCTGATACTAGAGAAAAATGCCATTTTGGGGATTCTTTATATTATCTTACTTGCATACCTATAAACTTTTGACTCAGTGCAGCTCACTCTTTGTTCTGTCCTTCTGTAAGTATTGATAGGTACAGTTTTGTGAAACGACATAAATCAGCTTATGTTTTTAAAATTGACACATTTCCCCCTGTTACATCATTTTTTGGTATTTTTGTTAATATTAATAGCTAATTTCATTCTGAAGTATGATGTTACTCAGCTGACATTTATTTCATAGTGATCATCAAATTCTATTAAAATTACTCCATGTTGAGGATAGAGATAGCTTGAAAGAATATTTCTATTTTTTTCCCTACACTCATTCTTTTTTGTGTGTGTGGTTGACATTGCTTTTCCAATTTTATTTGTTACTAGAAGTTTACTACTCTTATGCTGATGAATGTAGGAAAGGACTGCTATTTTTCATAACTGGATGGAGATTTAGCTTTATATAAAACAGTTTCTCTGGATATACAGTATATAATTTTCAGTGTTCTTTGTACTTTTAAGCTACATATTTATGCCAAAAAATATTTCTACCTCTTCTTTATGTGTAGAAGATTTTTGTTTCCCACCCAAAATATAATGGATTTTCAGCAGTTTCCTGCAACTGATTCTTTTGTTTGTTTGTTTCTTTTAAAAATTATTAAGGAAAGAATGTCACTGATTATATATTTCACTGTCTCTTTAGGCATTGTTCAGGTTTATGTGTCTTTTTGATTCAGTTTTGGTACTTTATGTGCATCTACGCATCTGACCATTTCTTCAAGACTTTCCAGTTTTCTGGAGCGAAAATTTTCACTCTAGTTACTTGTCAGATGGATTTTGCTAGTGTCTAATGTTATTTTGACTTTTAAATTTTAATTGCATTGATATGAGTTTTTCATTCCTTTAAGTTTGGCTAAGATTTGGTCTGTTTTATTTTTTAAAGAGCTTTTTTAAAAGCTCTTTAATTCATCAATCTTTTTATTGTCTTTTAAATTAATTTTCACCCTGATCCGTATGAGTTCACTCATGGCAGTAAATTGGTTTTGCTTTGATAGAACTGTGAATATGTCATTTTTAAAAACTTTCTCTGTTTTTCTAATCTAGGTGTTTACAGCAATAAACTTCACTTTTAACTCTGTTTTCATTGTGTTTCCTAGATTCTCAAATGTTTGATTTATTCCTTTATTTCTTGTGTGACTAATCGACTATTCAGGAGTGTATTATTTAATATCCTCGTGTTTGTATAGTTTTGTGGTTTCTTTTATAATTGATTTACAATTTTATTGTGCTATGATCTAATTGTGTGTAGCTCGATTTTATTCTTTTGCACTTATTTTTAGGTTTAATGGATTAGAATGTGGTCTATTTTTGGAAAAGTTCCCTAGACTGCCGAGAAGAATGTTGATTCTGTTGTTCAGTAGAACAGTTTGAAGATATCTATTAATTTCATTTGTTCAATGGTATAGTGCAACTTTAATATGTCTTTGGTGATTTTTTGTTTACTTGATCTCTCTGTTTGGGAGAGTGATGTATTTAGGTCTTTCACTACAGCTGTGTTGGTGTGTATGCAATCTTTTATGTCCAGTAGTGTTTGCTTGATGCACTTAGGCTCGCTGATATGTGGTACACATATATTTATAATTATTATCTGTTCTCACTGGATTGTTCCCTTGACTGATATGAATTGTCATTACTTGCTTCTTCTGATGAGTTTAATTTCAAGTACATTTTCTTTGAGAAATTCATACCCCCTTTTCTTTTTGGAGTTCTGGTGCATGCAATGTTCTTTTCTTTTTATTTTTAGTATGTGAGTTTTTTTTTTTTTTTCAAACTGATGAGTCTCTTCTATCCAGCAAACCACTGGGCTTTGTGGTTGATCCAACCTCCAATTTGTGTCTTTTTCTTGTGAGTTGAAGATTTATACTGAGTTATTATTGAAAAATCTTGATGCATTCCTGCATGGCCTTATTTCTGTTGCATCTTTATTTTTCCCTTTTTCTTTACCCAATACACTGCTTGATGTATTCATTCCATCAGAATTTGGGGTATTGTCGGCTTCGTTGTCTCTGACTAAAATATGCATGATTTTTTTGAGTATTCATTTAGTGTTTATGAACTTCTTGTGATGTGTTTTAGTTACGGGGTTCCCTTATTCGATGTTCATTTTGAAAGTATCATTGCAGTATGTATTAGTCGGTTGAAAGACTTTTACTTCTAGTGCTGGATAGAGTCCAATCCACCCTCTACTGGCCTTTAACATGTTTGTGATGAGACCATAATTCATG
>PVLA01019526.1:0-12116 GCA_004027455.1 Hydrochoerus hydrochaeris
CATTCATCTGAGAGGTTTGATGGTTTGTTGGATTAATGCTATTTGATTTTTTGCTAATTCTCATTTGCTTTTTCACTTTTCCAGTGATACTTGTTCTTTCCCATGCTCTTGTGATTGCATTTATTTTGTTTCCTCTTCTGAGTGCCAGATTCCCTCGTTTCTTCAGTGATGCTGGATTAGTACTCATGAACTCCTTTAGCTTATGCTTACCTTGCAGCATCTTTCACTTTCAATTTTAAAGGATGACTTTGCCTGGATATAGGAAGCTGGCTTGGCAGTCATTTTCTTTCAGAGCTTGAAATAGACCCAGGCACTTATAGTAAAATGATTCTTGACAAAGGTGTCTAAAAACACACACTGAAGACAGAATGGCCCTTATATGGTGCTGGGAAAGCTTGACAGATGGAAGACTAAAATGAGAGTATTATCTCTTATTCTGTACAAAAATCATCTCAAAATGAATCAAATGCCATAAGACCTGAAATTTGGAAACTATTAAAGAAAAAAAGTACTCTGAGATATAGGCAAAGACAACTAGTTCTTGAATAGGTCTCCAAAAGCTTAGGAAATAAGAGGAAGAACTGACAAATGAGATTGTATGAAATTGAAAAATTTCTAACAGTAGGAAACAACAAAAAAAAGAGTGAGGAGACAGCCTACAGAATGAGAACAATTTTGACAGGTGTTCATCTGATAGAGAATTAATTTCCAAAACACACAAAGAACTCAAAAAAGTTATCAACAAAGGAACAGGAAATCTAATCAATAAATGGGTGAATGACCTATACAGACAATCCTCAAAAGAAGTACAAATGGTCAATAAACATACAAAAAGTGCACAAAATATTTAGTCATCAGGAAAATGCAAATAAAAATACATTACGATTCCTTCTCACTTCAATCAGAATGGCTATTACCAAGAAAACAGAAAATGAATGTTGGCAAGAATGTGGAGAAAAGAACCCTTGCACAGTGTTATTGAGAACATAAGTTAGTACATCCATATGGAAAACAGGGTGGAGACTCCTCAAAAAACTAACACCAGAACTATCATCTCATCCAGCTGTTCCACTCCTGAGTGTACATCCAAGGTAAATGAGTCAGAATACAGAAAAGAGAACTGCTTACCTGTGTTTACTGCATCACTATCAATAACTGTCCAGTCATGGAATCTGCCTAGGTACTAATTAGCAGATGAATAAAAAGTATGTGGCACATATACACAGTGGAATATTATTCATCCACAAGGAATAAAATCAGGTCACTTTCAGAAAAATGGATGTAATTAAAGGTCATCATGTAAAGTGAAATAAGCCAGATGCAAAAGGACAACTACTGTGTGTGTTTTTTTTAACACATGGAAACTAAAAAGAAGCAAACAAGAAAAAGGAGATATCAAATAAGAGACAATTAGGGAAGAAGAAGGGAACCAGAGAGAGAAAGGTGAGGGTAAGCTACGGTACCTGAAAGGGTTGATACAATCAAAGCAATATGGAAATGTCACAGTGAAACCATTAGTTCATACACTTAGTATGGTTTGAAGTGAAAATTTAAGAAGAAGTAAAGGCTGAGGGTTTAGCTCAGTGGCCTAAGTGCCTGCTTGGCAAACTTGCGGTCATGAGTTCAATCCCCAGTACCAAAAAAAAAAAAAGAAGAAAAGAAGATAAAATGAATCACCAAGGTTTGCCTAATCCAATAGGATGGGTGACTTCATAATAAGAGGAGACTGAGACACAGACACACCAAAGGCAAACCACATGACAATGGAGAGAAGTGAGTCATTTGGTGCTAAGGAGAAAGTGCCAGGAGGAGGCAACTGTGTACATAAATTGTTCTCAAGAGTTCCAACCTCCAGCTATATAAGGGCATACATCTCTGCTGTTCAAGCCACCCAGTCTGTGGTACATTTTTAAGACAGCTTTAGTAAACTAATACAATTTTCACTTTTCATTGAAAAATAAATTAAACAGGACAAAATAGGAAAAAATGGAATTCCCATGAGCCAGGCTGAAATGCTGGAGCAAATTGAGAAATACACAGCTGATTAAAAACTGATGGCCAACTTAACAACAGCTGTATTAAATCAGCATGATGCTGAGCATAGATGTGCCACCTGCAGAGAGTTGCCATATAAATAGAGACATGGAGAAAGAGAAGCTAGGTGTTGTGGATTCTCCTACATGTTGCTGTTTGAGCCGTTGGTTCTCCTGGAGGAGCTCATCATGACTAGCTTCCTCAGTGTGAATTCAACCATTGTCATTGGAGGAGCTCGGAACCTTGTTGGTGAGACTGGCTGTGATTCACTTAGAGGACATTTAATATCCAGGAGAAACTTGTCATGCTGGCTTTTCTGGCATGTACTTGACTGTTCTTATCATCCAAAGAGCTCGGGACCTCTGTGTCACTGAGGATGGCTGTGTTACTTTTCAGGACAGCCCTGGTCTTTATTATAAGCATGACTTCTCGGCTCCTGTGTAGAACCCTCAGCCTACCAGTACAGCTCCTTCATTCTGCTGGCATAGACTTTCTAGCTTTCACCACTGACCTTTGGGCCTTCCCAGCATAGATGTATAAAAAAGACTTGCGTGAGTTCTTCTTGTGGACTCTAGACTTCCAGTTGGACTCATGGGAGGCATTTCCATGAGCTGGGTCTTCATCTGGATTCATACAGGACATTGCTGTGGAATTCAGGCCCTTGGTTGAATATTCTAGGTCTTTAGTGTTTTGGACAGATTTCCTGCACTTTCTTGTGTTAATTCTGGGTGACCATCATAAAATAATATTATAAATTCTGTGTCCTGATTCTAATTGTTCTCCTTGCAACCCCTGACTACAACAGCCCTCTGTAAACCATACTAGCACATGATTATCTCTGGAGCAAAACTGCATGGCTGCTGTGCACTGCCTATTAATCAAACTAAGAAGGTGTCATTTGGAGGCCTCTGGGTTCTCCATCCCCAGATGGGTCTTGATAATGGCTGGACATCCACCTCACAGAGACAGCAGAGCTCATTCTTGAGCCTCTGGTGGCTTCATAAAGTGAAAATTTTTTAAGATTCTTTCCAACTCTAAGATTTATTTATCTCCAAAGGCAGAGCCAATAAGTTCTGGAGTAAAAAGTTAATTCTCCAAGTTATCTAGTTTTTCTGAATTTCTGACCCAAACTAAGATGTTTTTAGTGCAGTTCTATCCAATTCCAGGAAAAATCATTTCAAATTCTAGTATCATAGGGCCTCCTCTTGCTTCATTACCCAGACTTCATTACCCATTACTTTTCCAAAAAGGTAAGCTAACTACAAAGTTATTTAAATAAGAATGAAATAAATAAAAGCATCTCACAGTTTATGCAAGTGTGCACCCATTTAAAGCAAGGAACTACTCTGATCTACTTGCAAATGAAAAAATCAGTTATTTCTAAAGCTGAGTCTGCTGTTTTCTTATAAAGTAAACATAATTTACCTCCAGTGTAATCTTATTTTCAAATTTACATTTTGATTTAAAAATTACATTCTTAAGAAACCTTAAAACATGATACTTTTCTGTCCATTTTACATTCTGAAATTAGCATTTTCCACTGTGGAGAGTGGCACAAATGTTTTCCGACAACTACATGAAACCTGTTCTACACTGCATGCTGAAGGATACAGGCATGTGCCACTCAGCCTATTAAAAATCCCTTTAAGGGCCACTGGCTTACCAAAGCAAAAACCCATGTTGCAAATTGTGTCAGTAAAAAATGCAGGTTCTTGTTTCCCTTCACCATCTTCCTGAAAATCCTTCCACATGTGGTTTTCCCTTCACCCTGCCTTACTTGGCACTTTTTGCAAAAACCGACACAGGGTTTTTCTCAGTGGTATCTGTTCAACAGGTATTTGGCCCAAAATACCTGAAGTATTTAACTATTTTATTGT
The DNA here is from genome assembly GCA_004027455.1 of Hydrochoerus hydrochaeris. NCBI lineage: Eukaryota > Metazoa > Chordata > Mammalia > Rodentia > Hydrochaeridae > Hydrochoerus > Hydrochoerus hydrochaeris. The sequence goes on from PVLA01019526.1 coordinate 3,912, forward strand.
CTTCAAAAACAGCCCATCCTATTAGATCATGACAGAGTGCACAAAAATGTTCTGCTTGAGAGAAGTCAAGATGGCTGATCCATGAGCAACAAAATACAAAGCCTCCCAGGAGAAACAACTCATAAGCCAGAATAAAACACCCTGGAGAGACTCAGACAGAGGGAGATGGAGCCTCTTGACACAGGAAGAAATTAAAACATTAAAAAAGCTCATCAAATATTTCAGAACTACAACTGCAACAGCTAAAAATTATGGGACACAACATTTTCATTTGCAGCGACCCACCAAGTTTGCAACAGCCTGAATCCATGCTGGCCGGCAGAGCTGCCCAAACCCTTTCCCGCTGCCACTCACAGGAAGCACAGCAGCACTGAAGTTGGGGGTTGGTGAGCCCAATGGAGAGCGGAGCTGGCAAAGGGACCTTCATTAATCCACAGTTAGTGCTGGGAATGAGATTCCCCCCTACAGGAAGGGTGAGAACAAATGGGTGAAATGTTGGAATCGGGCAGGAGGAGCTTGAACTGGGAGTGACAGTGACTTCAGCTGGTTCCTCCCTCCCAAGAGCAGAATCGTGGGATTTGCTGGGACTGGGCCAGGCCCCTGGCCAGGACCCAATGGGCCATCCCAAATCAATTCCCTGCACCTAGCATGCACTGACTGGGTGAAAGTCCCTGAAGTTTGGCTGGCCCAGTGGGAAGGGGCAGGCATACACAGCTGCTGCTTACACCTCAGTGACAAGAGCAGGCAGGAGAGGACACAGGTCCCTCATTAGCATGCTTTGGAGGAAATGTGGCCAACAGGGAAGGGGGCTGGGACCTGCACTGTAACCTGTGTGGAGGAAGCTAGGGCCATGACAGGAGAGAGAGGCAGAAGGAGGCCCCTAGCCCAGAACCCTGAGAGCACTGATCCAGGAGAGGGAAAAACAAGGGAGACTGAGGGCAGCAAACACGCAACATCAGACATGGCTTCAATGGACATTAAGAGATATCTTCGGAACCTTGTAAACGAGCTCAAAATGGAAATATTAAATCAGGTAAAGCAAGATATGAGTAAAATAATAAAAGAAATGCTCTCAGGAAGCATCTCTCAGGAAGATACAGACAGAAGAAAGGAGGAACACAAAAAAAAGGAGAGAAACATTTGATAAAGAATATAAAGAAAATATAGAATACATGAAGCAGATTCAAAGAGACTACCAGGAAATTAAAAACTCCATTGAAAGCTGGAAAAACTCCTTAAAAGAAACTAAGGATAGATTATCAAAACTTGAAGACAAGTTTGCAGTGTGTGATCATGAAAGGAAAGATCTCTTAAAAATAACAAGGAAACAGGCAGTAACAATACAAAGGCTAGAAGATAACAAGAGAATCTACAATTTAAGAATAAGAAACATGAACGAAGAAGCAGGAATACATACAAGTGAATTACAAAGACTATTCACAGAAATAATTAAGGAAAACTTCCCAAGTATGGGAAAAGAAAATGACATTCACTTATGTGAGGCATACAAAACTCCAGCCACCTACCACCAAAACAGATCTACACCCAGACATATAATAATCAAGATACTAGAAATTCAATATAAAAACAGAATATTAAAAGCCATCAGAGAAAAGAAACAGATTACCTATAAAGGTAAGCCCATCAGAATCACGGCTGACTTCTTGACACAGACCATCAAATCAAGAAGAGCTTAGAGCGAAATATTCCAAGCCATGAAAGAAAATAACCTTCAGCCCAGATTGATGTACCCTGCAAAACTGTCACTAGAAATTAATGGAGAAACAAGATGCTTCCATGACAAAGAGGAACTGGGCGAGTTTGTGACCACCAATCCAACCCTACAGAGAATACTGAAGGACATTCTAGAGAGAAAGAAAAAAAATACTGGGATTTTAGGAACAGTGGCAGAAAGGCCTCAATGAGTGGGGCAGGCAGTAGAATGAGAGAGAAAACTAGACAAACAAAGGCAGAAAAATAGCATAGCAGAAATGAGGCAGAGAAGGATAACTAGAAACTCTAACATAGATGGCCTTGATACACTATATTGTTAATAGTGCACCAGGATTTAAAACCCACATTACTCACACTACTCTGCTTAGATGTATTATATTCTGTTCCAGTCATTCTATCTGTACTAGATTTGAGGGCACAGATAGTAATCCTAAAAATAACAGGATATAATATGGTAATCATCCTTAATTTCCTATTAACTTAATCTACAGCTCTGTAAAACCTACACAGTTTTATCATGACTGATCGTAATCGAATCTGGTTTGTTAGATCACTGTTTTGTATTGATAGATTTTATTCAAAGCTGTTATGAATAATAGTGTCAAATCTGAGAGTATAGGCAACTGCACTGAAGATGACAAGATTCACTAGAATATCCACTCTGGTTTTATTATTACCTGCTTTTGAAGTTTTATACTGTCTACAATGTTTTATTTTTACTAATATTGTCATATACTGCTATATTCAATTATACCACTATATTCATTTATGCCTATGATATAGACAATTCTATTGAAGATAATAAGAAATAACACAGCAATCATTGTAGATCACCTCGTACTATGGTTTTATATGACTTTTTGGTTTCATGTTTTTATAGGAATTTGTTTTGTTTTGTCTTGCTATGTTTTGTTTTTCCCTCTAATAAGAAAGGATAGAAATATATGTAGAGACTCACACATGCATAGCTGTTTACACTCTCACTGTTTGAATATCTACTTTGTATGCTTTAATTTTGTAACTTGAACAACTATTTCTAAGAGGACAATATGTAATTTATCAACTAGTGATTTCTTATTGTTTATCTTTTTTTTTGAAATTCTGTATTGTCTCTACCCTTTACATGCTTTTGTTTCTCTTTAAATAAAAAAATTTTTTTAAATGTTCTTCTTACTTTTCTAGCAGTGCCATCCTGTCTTTCTCCTGGTTTTTGACTCTGTAAACAGATACTCTGAGTGATGTCCTCTGGTTCACTATGCTGTACATAACAGCATCTTCTGCTTCAAATAAATAGTCTAGCACCAAAGTTCCACCTCCGGCAGTATAATTCATGGGTGCTCCATGATTTGACAGATAAATTTGTGAAAACAAATACCACTATTATGATCAAACCAAGAGTAGGGACCTATGAAGAATGGGATAATCAAACCTACTAAGATGGCTGAGAACATTCTTATCCACCTTATTTTGTGGAAGCTAGAAAAACAGATTAAGTTAGTCCCCTTCAACGTGATTCACAGAAAATGCTTCAGGTGATTCTTAAGTGCAAGCTGCCCTGTGAAGCTCAGCAGGTTTTTGCATGCAAACATTTATTTCTATTTATGCTCTACTTCACTCTACCTAGTCTTGATATGGTTTGCAGACAATGTGCAATTAATTATCAATGAAAATAAGTCCGAGGAAATGAAAAATAAATTGAAATAGAACATCAAAGTTGAGAGAGACAGAAGTATATGAGATGTAAATATTGATAACTATGGTTTCTAGAAATTTGGGAGACAGAAAATTAAGTAAAACTTGTCCCTTACCCCAGCTGCACCATCCACAGCATTGTCTCCAGTGGTTCTGAGACACACAGATACCCAGAGAAGGGTGAAAGGGAATTAGGATCCACCCACACACGAGTGCTTGAACTCTGAGGGTCTTCATCTGCTTGGGCAAGAGCTTAGCTCTTCTAAAGTAGTTGCTTAATTATTGTAAGTTACTATTTCCTAATATAAGATGAGGTGGCATCAGAATTTTCTTGGTTTACAAACCACATTAACAGGACATTACCCAAGATAGATCTTATTTTTGACAGTGAATAGTGACTGCACTGATACCCCAATCTTGCTGCAAAGAAGAGATTTTGCTCCTTGGAGTAATTCAAGGAGGCAAGCCTCCTAAGTCTCTGGACCATGGAATCCAGAACAAAAAGTGCTACCAACCAAGAGAAGAAATTTGCAAGAGTTTATTGTTCAGATAACATAAAAGAATACAACTTTGCATTGAAAAACAGATGCAAACTTTGCCAGAAATCTCATTGTAATATAATTAGATCCAAATTATATTTATACCAAACTCAGAAGTCAAAACTAGGATAATTTTAATTCATTAGCAAAATTAAATTCCCCAGTGAAAAGCACTGCCAGTCTCTCAGGCTAATGCTTGAGCACCACTGTTTTAGCAGAGAATTCTGAGAACCACGAGCGTGTCTTACAGGTATGGAGAGCTAAGCAATATGGACAAGGACAGGCGCTCTGTGCCTCAACCTTAAAGCCAGGTAAATCAAACTTTGTCCCAGCAACAAAAACTTGCTCAATTATGAACAAAGGCAAAAGAGTACCAACCTGGGTGGTGTCAGCACAAATGCAAAATTACTCAATTGATAAACTCCTTCTTAGGGGCTTGCCAAAGTTTCATATTACCAGTAATCTAAAATATAATGTTTCCCAAATTTGACATATCAAGTGAGGCTTAAATCTGAAGAAGTCTTAATGGGGCTAATCCATCCCCAATGAGACCTGACTAGATGATAAAATGACAAAAGTTGAAATGTGGAATGTTAATAATTTTATTTTTAAAAAGGTCATAGTCATATTGACTGTATAGCATGTATGTCTAGTATGTCTAATTTTAGGTTTGGGGAACTCACCATATGAATTTTTCTTGTAAACTGTATTACAGTACTTGTGTGAAATTCTGGTGCCAAGACTTGGGTATTGAATGTCCAATCACTGTGAGCCTGGTTCCATTTCCAGAATTCATAGAGGCCTTAGTGAAGGGTGATTTCAGCATACCCACAACTCTAGTTTTTCAGTCTGAATTCAGAGGAATGCAGAAGAACTTTGAGAAGTATGCTATAGGAACATAGATCTGGGAGTTGATAAGCTTGTTCAGGGCCTGGTCTACTGCTTAGATATGTGCACCTTCAGCTTCTATGGGAGCAGCACTGGCCATAGGGCATGGGGTCCTAAGGACTCATGGTAAGGATCATAAACCACCTTAGTTGGTTCATAATCAGTAGCAAATGCCATTGTCATAACCTGATTTCCATTGATTGGTTGAATTCTTACTATAGTTTTGTTGTTTGGACTTTTCAAAATATTTAAAATGTAACCACTTTGGGCAAAATGTCCTAGAGTCCAGGAAGAGATTAACTGTGATTCCTAGAAGCCTCTAGAATTTTTCCAAATGTTTGGGTACTAAAAATCTTCCGAACCTGGAGTTGCTATGAAAAATTCAGGTGGACAAAGGTCAAATGTAATCCCCATGGGTTGACCTGGGTTGTTGCCCAGCCTTAAGGGAGGTAGACAATCTAGAGTTTCCACCACAAGGATCCCAGGCAGTGGATCAGTCAGCTACTTATCCCCTGAGCATCACTCTCATCTTCGGGATGCGAGGCCTACAGAGTGACCTTCCTGCTGGTGCTCAGAGTTCTTCTAAGGGCCCTGTTCCTCTGCAGGGACAACCTCCATCACATACCCCATTGGGACTTTGAGTAGCCCTAGCTCATGAGGACCACAGGCCACAGGAGTCAGAGGAGCTGGGTCACTGCTCAGCCCCAGCTTAGAAAAAGACACAGTGTGTGAGCTCACAGAGGAGGAAACTATGCTCCCAAAGGTTGTTGTAAAACTAGGGGATAGGGGGCCAGGGATTTAGCTCAGCATTATAAGCACTTGGCTGGCAAGCACGAGGTCATGAGTTCAATCCCCAGTACTAAAAAAAAAAAAAAAACTAGCGGAGGTCATGAGCCTATAAGTGCTGATTAAATGGCCCAGAGCCCAGGACATGGAAATTGCAAGAGGTCACAGACCTAAGGGTAAGAAAGGAAGGAAAAGGGCCCAGTGCTCACATGCAAACAGAACCCATTTGCTGCTGAATGATTCTTCATGGCAGAAATAGCTATGAGGACGTGAGTACCAAGTGGTGTCCAGCTGCTCCTCACCCAGGCACAGTGAACGCCGCTGAATTCGGCCTCGCCTTGGCAAACAATGCACTTTGCAGGTGGGTTATATTCTAGCCTTTGTTCCTATTGTTTTCTCTCTCCAGCCCTGAAAACTCAAGTAATAAACCACAAAGCCAGATGCAAACTGGAACTCACCCTTTCATCCCTTGGCCGTGAAAGCCCAGCAGGGATGGGTGTGTTGAAGTTACCAAATCAGGCCTGCAGCTTTCCCAGAGATGGGAATTTCAGCTAATCCTCTCTGAAACCACCAAACCAGCTCTAGCACTGGCACGTAGCAGTTTCAAAACTGTCACAAAAACACTTCTCAAGAAAAGAATGCAAAGCATGTTTTTAGTAACAAGACAACTGCCTTGTTTTGTAACTTTTGCAGCTGCCCACAAAAGTTCTCTGTTCCACCCAGCTCACCACTTGAGTGTACAGGCTGATATGAACTGCAATTGAATGTGGTTGAGAGTTACAGGGGAAAAAACTGAGCCCCACACACCCATTCTCTCCATTATAAAAAAGCATAGAAACGTATTTCTGTGCATCAGGCTGAGGACATATTGTACATGGCTCTGAGGTGCTGAGGCCAACAGCTTTTCTAAGACTGAGCCTGGGGCTACACTGAACATTGCAGCATTCCTAGTGTCTTCAAGGCAGGTGTGTATTGTGCCCCTAATGTCCTGTGCTCATGCTTTATCTGTTCCTGGCTGTCCCTTCATGGCTTGTCCCTGTCAATATGGAGCAAAATCCCAGGAGGTTAGCACGCAAGGTGCTGGGGACTTTGTCTCCTTGCAGCAGGGTGGGGCAGGTGTGGCAGAAGCTTACCCATCCTCTGCCCCTCCTGCCTCCAGCAGATTTCCCCCAGCAGTTTCACATTGACAATCCCCTGCTTTATAGAAAGTCCCTCTGGGTTTCTGTAGGAGAGGAGAAGCACTGCCTATGTTTTTTGAAACTAGGATCTAGAAACATGGGAAAGCCCATAAGACTAACATGGTGTCAATATCAAATAAATGTTCAGTCTTAAAGGGTTAACTCACAAGTTTTGAGCTGCTTGTCATTAAAAAGGCAGAACCAACTGCAAATACAATGCAGCTGGACAGGTTAGACCAACAGTGTTACCAAGGAAGGCAGCCTAAGCACTGACCCCTAGAAATGCAAGAGGCAGCAAAGGTCTGGGCTCCAGCTGCAGACACCAGAATGCCCTCCTCGTTCACCCCCACACACAGCCATTGCTGGCTGTTTAGAGATGCCAAGAAAGCCAAACCTGCAGCCTGCCCTGCTGCTGACCTGGATTTGTAGTTCTTCAGAGATAATCATATCTGTGCAAAGTGGGTGAGGAAAGTGAGAGAGGAAAAGGAAGCACAAACAATAATTTGAGATAATTCTGCAAGTAGCATCAACCCCAAGGCTCTCATTAACTTTCTAACTGCCACCCTCACCTGCTGAACCCACCAAGCTCCCTGACTGTCTCTGCTGTGCTGCTCTGCCCAGGTGCTGATCCTTTTTGCTGTGAAGACAGTTGCAGTGAAGATCAGGAGGCATGCAATCTCCTCTTTGCAGTATAGCTTCACTGAACTTAACAGGAATTGAAACCAAGTAAAAGAATGCAACTGAATCCCTTTGCTGATTTTGATTTGATTCTGAAATGTGGTTCAATCATGATCATGAAAACTTGATCAAAGGGACACCAATTTATCTAAATTAAATTATTTATTAATTCATAAAGGTTGGCACCCTGGCTTTGGAGAGATTCTCCATAAGGAACACAATGGATAGCTTAATATTCAAAAATCTTACCGACCTGAAAGGCAGTGGCACCAGTTATTGATAGTGGACCCACAGCCTATGAGGAAAGATGCAAGCTATTTGCCACTTCTGAACAGGATGGGCACACATCACCCTGAAGATGGGCAGTTAACACCACCTCCAGACACAAAGGCATTATGGGTTACTGTGGGTCATTTCATTTGAAAACTCACTTGTAAGAGAGGAGGCCTTGGCTGTTCTGGTTAACCTGCCCTTGAAGCCACTGTATAGAATATAGTGTCCAGTTTTACATACCAGTTCACATGAACCACACTGTAAAATGTTCTTCCTCCTGGTAAAGTCACATGGGAAAAAATGTATATCAGATGGCTGGCACATTTTGATATGAGAGCAAAAGAAGTCATTATTTCTAAAAGGAATTCATTAAGAATTTTCTTATGAATGCCAACATGATCTCCAAAAAACAAGAGTGAGACCTTTATTTTGGATGA
>PVLA01019527.1:0-12000 GCA_004027455.1 Hydrochoerus hydrochaeris
AAAGGGGGCACAAGGATGAAAAGGATCAAGCTGGCCCCTTAACATGTGGAAGTCAGAGAAAACAGCAAAGGCTCTTCAGCTTGAGCAATGGAGAGACTATAGTTCCAAAGGTTCAGTTTGTCCCATTTACAAAAATATTGGGTCAGAATAGATTACATGTTTTTTCTGAAGTGGACAAGAGTCAGGTTCCTCATGGTCTCAGTACTGCTATGACTGGAGAGTTGCAGGAAATGCCCTTACTGCTTGATGGGCAGGTCAGTCTTCATGAAATCAACCCTGTGAGGTTCTGCAGGAACCTAAGGTAATCTAGGTTCAGGGTGGTGACTGAAAACATCTGGGTGTAGCGGAGTGTTCCTGTAAATCTCTTATCTTGGTGTCCTGAGTCTTGCTTGGGGTGAGAAATATTGTGCACTCAGGGATATCAAACATGTTTTGTCAACTTTTGAATGGATGCTCTCTCAATGATAACATGCCTGTATGCAGAGCTGAGAAGGAGTTTGACTTAAAGTTTTAAGGTGATAAAAGTGACATAGAGAATGAAGTTTAAGTGTTGTTTTTGCATTTAGTCTTCTACTGACTCTCTGGAGTCCCAGTGAAGTGTTATTGCTTTTTAGCAAAAACATATCTCTTAAGTGTCTGACACTTTGGAAGAAAATGCACATCGTACCTTAATGAGTAACAGATTTAGGGCCCAGGAGTGTGTTTGTCCTCTGCACTTATGGCCACCTTAGTTGTTCATTTGATGTCCTTCTCCTTTTCTGATACATTCTTATCTCTAAACTGTGAAAGCATTTGTGGGATTATTCCTAGGGGCTGAAAACTGAGCTACACTCTGAGATCTTTTTCATTTTTTATGTCAAGGCATGTTTTTGACACATTGAGCAGGCTGGTCTGGAACTTGAGTTTCCCAGCATATTATGCACAAGTACAGTTGTTTATGACTGAGGAATTATAGAATCCTCAAGCAATTCTTAGCCAATAGGAACTAGAAAAATACTCTGTATTTTCCTTTAGAGCAATTTTAAAATACATTAGTAGCCAGTTCCTGAATGCTTTTGTTTACAAGGAATTCAGTTTACAAACAAAAGCTTGTGGTAAAAAGAAAAAAAATATGGCCTTTCATCTGGAAATTCTTCATTAGGTAACAAACATGACAATGGCCTCACACAAACTGAAGCTGAACCAGCTTTCCTAAAACTGGAAAACAAATTATTTTCGTAAACTGAGGCACAACTCTACATTGGCAATAATACTTCAAGTAATCCACTAGGGTTTTTGATATCTAGTTATCTTCCTGTTTCTTACTGCAAAGTGTCTAAAATACTGAACTACATGAATGTAAGTGTTTCCTCACAGCAAAGATCCAAACAAAAACATCCCCAGAGAAGCTTCAAATATTATCACTTCTCTCTTCTTTCAATGAACCTTTAATAAAACTCCATTAAAGTAAATGTGAATGTTAAAAATGTAGGCAACATTCTGATTTTGTACAGATGGTTGTTTTTCATATGTGGATTGACATTTTAGTGTAATTTATATAATACAATATATTCACTATAAGATTCTAAGTAGTTTTTAAAAATCAGTATGGTATTACATATTCAATTCTGATCCAAAAGAACTGTTTTGCAGAGGAAAATACAATCATTTTCATATTACTAGGTGAATTAAGTTTTTTGGTAACCATATGATATCAGTACCTCCAACTAACTTTTCCCACTGCAGTAGAACTTTGTGCATTACAAATTGTAAATGTATTGATTCTTAATCTGTAATGAGAGTGTGCAGAAATACCATCATGTGAACTTCATAAACTTCACCTTGGCTTGCCGGAGTCCAGCTGTGGCAGGGCTCAGGGGGCCCAAAAGTGGTCAGGGAGTCGGCGAGTGAGAGACAGAAGACACTGCACACCAGTATGTGAGTGAATCTGAATCTATTTTATTTTGCAGAAGCGGGAGTATTTATTTGCTGACTTTTGGCAGTAACTTAAACACCAAACAGTGAAGTGTCCCAGGCTTAGAGCCAAACAGCAATGATCTTAAACAATATGTGTTAATTAATTTTTTCACCTTAGTTAAACTTTAACCTTGTTACTTAGAAATTTATACTTAATTATCTTGTGAAAGCAAACATGCTATACCTTAGCCCCAACACTTTCTGTTCTATTTATATTGATTCTTTTTATGGATAGGTATAAAAAATTATTTTGTTGTTTCTTAGATGTTTCTTGCTTGAACAAACTCTGCACAGCTTTTGCCAGTTTTCTTTAGGCAATCTAACTCCCGTTCATATCTATTTATACTATTTTTATAAAGTTCTTTAAAGCTTTTATTGTTTTCTTAGTTGGCCAGATTTTCTGTCTTTCTTTTTAACGTAGTTACGTAATGTTTTTATCCTCTGTTGATCTAATACAATAGGGTGGCCCATTCCTAGCTAACCTTCCCATGAAATTTAATTCATTATATTTGGCCCATTTTCCTTTGACATTAACTATTCTTTGCCCATACTCATCATAAATCCCTGTGCAAGGCAGAGGGGGGCCAGGCACTTGAGGTAAAGGTTTCTTGGGTCGAGGGAGATACCAAATATGTCTGTTTATTATATAAGCAGGTCCTATATCTGTCATAATAGTTGGTAATGGTTTTCTTTTCTTGGGGGCTTTAGTTTGTAATTTCTGATAGAGAAACTTCCCCGGATCAAGGGTAGTTGTCTCATGGGAGTTTTGTAAATCTTTCTCCATGAGCTCTTTCATTTGAAGCTTTTGTATAAACTCTCTCATACTACTCACAGAAGGTAAAATTTCAAGATTAGCTTTCACAAAGGGGTTATCTAGAGGGTTTCTAGTAACTCCTCTGGAGTTTCTCTTTTCGATTTCATATTGAGTATTACATGGAAATATATATATGGGAATTAAACAAATTACAATTATCAGTACAAAACATCCCAAGATACCTGCGCCCCATTCCCACATGCGGCATCCTTTTCCTGGAGAAGCGATTCCTTGAAGTGCTCTCCTCCACCCATGGACCTTGTCACAAGGCATGGATGGACTAGGATGCGGCATGGATGGAAAAGGGCACCACATTGGCTCACCTGACTCAGTCTAGCTAGAGTTACCATGCCATGTACACAAATGTTGGGTTTTCTTGTAACTTACAAGGGGTGGCTGAATTGTGTAGGTGTCCTTCAAAAAGCAGACTTTCCTGAATAACATTTATGTTGCATCATCCACTTATTTTTTGCTTATCTATGTGTTGTGGGAATTAAATATTTGGCTATGCAAGCATGTGCATGTATGGCCAGGGAACTTGATAACAACTTAAAGGAATAAAGGAAAGAAGAAAGCCCTCTTTGTTGATAAAGTTTGCTCAAAAAGTGAAGATGTTTCACATGTTTGACTCAAGTGATTTTAAAGTAGGCATTCATATTTACATTCTGAATTGCACACAATAACTTGTAAGACAATGACACCTGGAGTGGTGATGATCCTCTGCAGGTTGCAGCATTGCACACAGTAAGCCAAGAGTCAGAAATCGGTGGCTGATAGGTCAGACCTGCCCACAATCTGTATTTGAAAATGTTTTATAGGAACCCACTCACTTGTATGTTGGATGTTCTGAATGTTTAGTTTCAATGCAGACACTGAAGTCTAGCATATTACTATTTGTTCTTTTCTGAATAATGTTTTCCATAGATAAAAATGATGAGGAGGGGGCAGAGGAAAGAGTAGCAGGCTCTATGCTCCACTCAGTGCGGCCTTCTCAGGCATTTCCCACCTTATCTGCCACTATCATACTCTGAATTTTATAGCTTTTTTAAACACAACTTTTTTTGCTCACTTTCTTACTGACCAAAAATGTTCCTTTGAAACTGTGCCAGTTGGCTTCAACTCTGTACAAAGTAGCTGCTGATATTAGAAGAAACTTTGTATATTAGTTAAGCATAAGAATATTGAAGTAAATATTAGCAGTGAATATCTCTGGATAACACAGTGAAAAGTTATTCATTTTTATGCTTTCTTGTCATCACTTTTTAAATATTGTATTATAGATGAACTATGTGCTTAATATTACATATATTGTCTCCAGACCCCCTTGGCTTTTTTCACTTCTGCTGGCATGCAAGGACAGGATGCTTCTGCCACACCATGCCAGCATGCTGCCCTTGGATCTGCCCCGTCATGTCCTGGACCTACAATTGCTATTGACCTTTGCCTCCCACTCCTTCACCCAGAACCTTGGACTGTAATGGACTGACCATGCTGGATTGATGGGAATACCACTCACCCCTTATCCAAACAGAAGACCTCAGCAGGCTCCTGTCAATGTGGTAAATCTGCCCCTAAAATAGAGATTTTCACTGGGTAAATAGGAGCAGTAATGAAGCTCCCCCAAGCTGTAGGACTTTGGGTGCTTGGCAAGAGAGTGGGTGTTTCCTTCCACCACATGAAGAACATCAAGCCAGTAGAGGAATGTGCCAATAAGGCCTCCCCCAACCTGGAGAAAATTAAAAGGGTTTATGAGACACCCAGTGATACAGTAGGGTCTCAACATGACAAATATTATAGACAGGGAGATCTGGTGACCTGGAATACACTGAAGACATAGTCACGGCAGGAACTAGGGATTGACTAACATCAATATTGCTAGGCTAGTCAGCCCAGGAAGAATATAAGACTCACTCAACAGGCCCTGCAGGAGCAATTCAGGTGATAGGCCCTACTCTTCATGGTAGTATCCAGCAATTGGACAAACATCAACCACACAGTATGACCCTAATACACAATACCAACAGTTGAGACTAGTGAGATTGAAGACCAAATATTAGCCCAAAAGGTGAAAATGATGAAATGAAAAATCAAAATGCAATCTCAAACATGTAGTTCATCAGGAGCAAGTACAGAAGACATGGATATAGAGGACTTTAAAAGTCCTACATCAGAAATCTTTGAAAAGATAGAAAGTGAAATAAAGAAACAAGTCCATGGGGCTATAGAGGAAGTCAAAGTAGAAATAGTTTCTCATTTAAAGACAGAAATAACAACCTTTTAAAGGAGTTACTCAGCACAGATAGAGAAGAAATATATAAAAGAGTACAGGAACATGGGAAAATGATTAAAACCATAAATGAACAATAGAGAGAAAAAGCAGAATCCATGAAAGAAATTCAAAGAGCTATCCAAGAAACAAAATTCTATTGAAAGCTGGCAAAACCATTTAAATGAAGCTGAGGACAGAATTTCAGAACTTGAAGACAGGATTGCAGTTAACAATCATGGAAGGATAGAACTTTTAAAAATAACAAAGCAGCATGAAATGACAATGCAGCAAATTCAAGATGATGTCAAGTTGAACAATAAAAGACCAATAGGCATCAATGAAGATGTAGGAGTCAATACAAATGATGAGTAATAGCAGAAAATTTCCCAAATATGGGGGAAAATCTGGTATACAGATAAGTGAGGTATATAGAATGCCAAACAGTCACAACCAACATAAACCTACACCCAGACATATAATAATTAAGATCCTAGGCATACAGCATAAAAATAGAATATTAAAAGCTGGTAGACAAAAGACACAATTTACCTATCAAGGAAAGCCCGTTAGAATCATGGCAGACTTTAAAGCACAAGCCTTCAGGTTAAAAGGAGGTTGGAGTAAAGTATTTCAAGACCTGAAAGAAAACAACTTCCAACCCAGATTGATGTACCCAGCAAACTGTCTTTCAAATTTAATGGAGAAATGAGATAATTCTATGACAAAGAACAACTGAAGAAAATCATGTCCACCAAACCAACCCTAGAAAGAGTACTTAAAGACATACTAGATAGAGATAATAATGACTGTAATCTACAGAACAACAACAGAAAGAAACTGCCAGGCAGGGAAAACAATTAAGCAAGGGACAAAGCAGAAAACCAATAGCAGGAAAATAATATGAAAAAGTTGAGCCATCAATATGCATTTTGTTGAGTTATATCCATCAATGTAAATGGACTCAATTCACCTTTGAAAAGAAATAGGTTGACAGAATGGATCAAGAAACAGAATCCCACAATATGCTATATACAAGAAACACATCTGACTCAAAATGAAACTCACAGACTAAAAGTCAAAGGATGGAAAACAGTATCCCATGCAACAGGAACCCAGAAAAAAGCAAGGATAGCTATTGGGTTTCCAGACACAGTGAACTTCAAACTTAAAAGGATTAAAAGAGATAAAGAAGGCCACTACATACTTATTAGTTGAAAACTACAAAATGAAAAACTAACGTGATGCTCTTGGCATCATCTTGAAGCTGTTGTATTGTTATTTCTTGCTGCTTTGTTGTTTTTAAAAGTTCTGTCCTTTCATGATCACTAATTGCGATCCTGTCCTCAAGGTCCAAAATCCTATACTCAGCATAATTTAAAGGGTTTTGCTAGCTTTCAATAGAATTTTTTTTTCTTGGATGTCTCTTTGGGTTTATTTCATGAATTGTGCATGTTTTCTATACTGTTCATTCACGTTTTCAATTATTTTCCCATGCTCCCATGCTTTTTTCTGTTTCTTTTTTAGCTGTGCTCAGCAACTCCTTTACTAAAGTTCTATCTTTACATGCAAGAGTACTTCTAATTTAATTTCCTCTGTAGCCTCATGGAGTTGTTTTTATTTCACTCATTACTTTTCAGAGGTTTCTGGTGTGTTACTTTTGAAGTCCTCTATTTCAATATCTCCAGTACTTGTTCCCAGTGGACTAGATGTTTGAGATTGCATTTTGCTTATTTGTTTTGACATTTTCCCCTTCGAGTTATTATTTGTCCTTTAATCTCACTAGTGTCAACTGTTGGTAATGTATATCTTGGGGGTCTTAATGTAAGGTTGATGCTTGTCCAACTGCTGGGTCCCACAAGGAATAGTGTGCCAGTCACCTGACCTCCTGTGGCAGGGCCTGTTGGGTGAGTTCCATATTATTCCTGTGCTGACAAGCTTAGTAATACTGATGTGGGTCAACTTTTATTTTCTGCTGTGACTATGTCTTCAGGTTGTTCCAAGTCACCAAATCTCCCTATCTAGAGTGTTTGTGCCAGATGAGCCCCTAGTGTGTCCCTACTGTGTGCCAGTGTGTCTCATAAGCCCTTTTGATTTTCTCCAAGTCGGAGGAGTCCTTATTGGCACACACCTCACCTTGCCTGATGTTTTCTGTATGCAGGAAGGAGAGACCCACACTGTTGTCAGACTCACCAATGTCTTACAGTAGGTTGGAGGGAGCTTTACTACTGGCCCTATTTACCACTATACACCTTGATTTTATGGGCATACTCACCACACTGAATGGAGCCTGCTGAAATCTTCTGTTAGGGTGAGGCAGTCACTGAATCGTTGTAGGCTGAGGTTCTGGGAGAAAGGGTGAGAATTTAAGATCAAGTAGGGAGTGTTCCCAAGGGACCAGCAGATGTCCTGGGTCTGGGCATCTGCTGGGTGTGGGCCAAATTCCCTGGGGAGCATGGCATTCCTCAGTGCTGGCTGGAGTTGCACTTGTTTCCGGGTTTTGAGTGATGTTTCTGGGTTTCCTCAGTGTACTGGGAATCACTTGGCCCACTTTTAGCCCCTGGGGAAAGTGATGGCAGCTGCTTGCCACTTGGAGCTCACTGGATGTGGACCAGATGAGCCTATGGGGACTCTGTGTGTCCTCTGATGATTTCAGACACAGGGTGTGGTCTTATTGCCTGTGAAGGAATTTCTAAGGCTTCCTAGTGCACTGGAATTCAACCCGCATGCCTGGCCAGGGCCTGGGACTGGATTCCAGGCCCTGCTTGCTGCTTGGAATTTGCAGGGCATGGCCTGGTTAATCCAGTGAGTACCTCCCATGCATTTTAAGTGATTTCAGATGCAGCACATGGCCTTACTACCTGGGAGCAAAGTTCCAAGGTTCCCCATGCCCTGGAATTCAACCTGCATGTGTGTAGTCAGTGCCCAGGCTCTGCTCTGATCTTTATAATTTCTTCCTTTCTTTTGGCTTTGAGCTTGACTTGCTATTTTTTTTTTAGATGTTTGATGTGTAGCATCAGGTTGTTTATTTCTGTTCATTCTGTTTTCCTGATGTGGCAATTTCCCTCTGAGAACTGCTTTCATTTCATCCCACAGGTCATGGTAAGTTGTATTTCTATTTTCATTTGCTTGTAGATATTGTTTAATTTCTTCTTCAGTTTCCTTTGTGACCCATTGATTGATCAGGAATGTATTATTTAATTTCCATGTGTTTATGGAGTTTTTGAAGTTTGTTTTCTCATTAATTTCTAACTTCATGGTGCTATGATCAGATAGTATACATGGGATAATTTCAACTCTTTTGCATTTACTTAAGCATGTTCTATGGCCTAGTATATGGTATATTTTAGAGAATGTCCCATGTGCTGCTGAGAAAAATGTATATTCTGATGCTGTTGGGTGGAACACTCTATACACATCCACTAAGTCCATCTGCACATAAGTTTGACTCAGTTCTGTATTTCATGATTTTCTGTTTAGTTGAACTGTATCTTTGTGTCAATGAGTTGTTAATGTCTCCCATTATAATTGTGTTATTGCTGATTAGATTTCCTGTTTCTATTAATATTTGTTTTATATAGCTGGGTGTTCCCATTTTTGGTGCATATATATTTAAGATTATTATCCCTTCCTTTTGAAGTTTTACCCTAGTATGTTGTGTCCTTTTTTTACCTCTTTGGATCATTCTTGGTTTGAAGTTTACATTGTCTGGAAACAGAATAGCTGTCTCTACTTTTTAAAAATTTTTATATAGAAAAAAAAAGAAAAAAGGGTAGAAACAGTACAGAATTTAAAAAAGTAAGAAATTACTAGTTGATAAATTACATATTGTCTTCTCAGATATAGTGGTTCAAGTTATGAAATTAAAGCATGAAAAGTGGACATTCAAACAATGAGGCTGTAACAGTTCTGTTCAACAAACAAAAACTCAGCAAAATGGTTATCAACCCTATACACATAAACATACATGCAGCTATATCCTTTAGAGCACTTTTTTTCTTTCTTTTGTTTTTTAAAAATTATTTTTCTTATTTTAAAGTTAGTAGAAATACGATGGAACAAGACAGAACAAAGCCAATTGAGACAGTGCAGTGAATTTGGTACAGAACTTCACAGCAGGGTACCAGGATAACAGTAATAGGTACTATAGTATATCTCCTTATCTTCATAATAGTTGTCTATGCAGTCAGGTATAGCAAAATCAAACCAAACACAAAACATTATAAAATCAATCTAAGAGAATATTGAATAGAGTAAAGCCATTAATCATAATGAAACAAAAGTAAAAACAAAAGTTGCTTTCAAAGAATAGATAGAGGAGACTTCCCCATATTTGCTATGTTGCATACAGTCATCCTGCCAATAGATGTACAGACCTCTGTCCCCAGTTGCCAATGGGGGAGGTGGAGTTTGGGATGTTTGATTCCAAGACTGCACAGGAGACACTACTGGATCCCTTCCTGGCTCAAGCCTGATGAAGGCCCTTACCAAGAGGGCAACGGGCAAATTGTTTCTTTGTGCTGCCTCCTGGGTTCCACCATGGCTGTGGGTGAATCTTGGGGGCTCTCTGGTTCTCCTTTTGTCTCACGCCAGAGGAAGGTGCTTACCAAGAAGATGGAGGGTGAATTGCTTCTTTGTGCTGCCTCCTGGATTCTGCCATGGCTGTGGGCAGAACTCAGTGGCTCTCTGGTTCTCCTTTTGGCTCACACCAGAGGAAGGTGCTTAACAAGAGGGTGGTACACAAATTGCTTCTTTGTGCAAGCTGCTGGGTTCCACCATGGCTCGGTACCTCTACTTTTTGGGGGGGTTCATATTACATGAAGTATTGTTTTCCATCCTTTGACTTTAAGTCTATGAGATTTTTGGGGGTTTAGATGGGTTTCTTATATATAGTATATGGTTGGACATTGTTTCTTGATCCATTCTGTCAGTCTGTTTCTGTTAATTGGTGAATTGAAGCCATTTACATTAATTGTTATAGCTGATACATATTGGTATATTTTTGTCATGTTTTCTTCCTGCTGTTGGTCATTTATATTTCTCCTGTATTTAGTTGGTTGCCTTGCTTAGAGGTTTTTTTGAGGTGGTTCTCTAGGGGTCATAGTTTTTTTATGTTTATCTAGAATATCTTTTGGTATTCTTTGCAAGGTTGGTTTGCTGTACATGAAGTTCTTCAGCTTTTCTTTGTCTGGGAAGTATCTTATTTCCCCATCAATTTTGTTTATTTTTTTATTTATTTATTTTAAAGATAGTAAAACACAAAAAATCAATACAGAGCAAAGACAATTATGACAATGCAGCAAAAACGGTACAGAATTCAAAGCAGGATAACAGGAAAACAATAATAGCTACCATAGTATATCTTGTTGTCTTCATATTTGTGCTTTCCACCAGGTATAACAAAATCAAAACAAGTAAAAAACATATAAAACCAATCAAAACAGGATACTGAGTAAAGCAAAACAATCACAACAAAGCAAAATAGTGAAAACATTATTGAACTTCAAGGACAAGATAGAAAGTAATGCCCTATATTTGCTATATTGCAAACTGTCAACGTCCAGAGAGATCCTCAAACTACTGTCCCCAGGCCTGCATAATCAACCAAAAATACAAGCATTTAGTTGCTTTATGTACCTTAGTTGCTATCAACTCAGGCTGTCCTCAGAACCATCTGGTTGTTAATGAGGGTGGGGGTTGATTTTCAGCCCGCATGCTGGTAGGTTTGTGATGCTTACCAGGAAGGCTAGATCAATCACTGATTCTTTTCTTTTTGTCTTTTTGAGACAGGGTCTCTTTATGCAGTTCAGGCTGGCCTTGAGCTCACTTTGTAGCCCAGGCTTGTCTCAAACTCGCAAGGATCCTCTTGCTGGGATTAAAGGCCTAAGCCACAAAGATCATTGATTGGTCACACAAGATCTGAAAGTCTGTCTTCACATTCATTCAGGTGGTTATGCCAGCTTTTCATGGAAATTTTGATTTCCTGGATATCTCTATGAATCTTTTTCATGCATTCTAATTGATTCTTATATTGTTCATTCAAGGTTTCTATCATTTTGTAGTGTTCCTCTCGTTTTTAAACTGTACCTTCTTTAGATTTGTTCAACATTTATTTCACTATGCTTATAATTTCTTTTTTTACCTGAGAGATTATTTATGACCTGAGTACTTTTACAGCTCCGTGGAGTTGCTTTTTTACTTCAGTTGCTATCATTTCAGAAGTTTCACGAGTGTGAGTTATACTTTCTTCTATGTCCATGTCTCCTAGGCTTGTGTGGGATAGGCTGGAGGTTTGAGACTACATTTTGCTCTTTCATTTTCTCATTTTCCTGAATTCCCCTGGGGCAGCTGAATGCAAAGTGTCAGTTGTTTCCTGGGTTGAGAATCACTGTCTGTACTGGAGGGAGTTTCCCCACCTGAGTGGGGGGTCATTATCCAGGCCCCTACTGGGTCTCTATCAGCACTCAGAGGCTCCCTGAATGGTGGAAGTACACTGGGCAGAGCTTTAGCACACCCTATTGGCACACCAAAGCTGCCCAGTTTCTTGGAGTTGCAGAATGGAGCCCTACAGGGTTCTGCACAATGTATCAAGGCTGCACAGCTAGATGGAGTTCACTGTGCATGCTTTCAGCTCACATCATTCAGTGCACAGAGGGTCCTTGGCTATTTGGTGTCACTGGATGGGTCCCTACCAGGTTTTGAGTGTGGTGCCTAGTTTGCACAGCTGTGTAGTCTTTCAGCCCATGTGCAGGCTTTTAGTTCATGTCACTCAGTGCCGGAGGTTGCCTTGTCACTTGGGGCTGCTGGGTGGGGCCCAAGCAGGACCCATGTTTTTAAAATTATTCAGTCAGCAAACAGAGAGGCAGCATAGTAAGTGGTTCAAGGTTTGGATTCAAGGATGCTTGAGTTCAAATTATTTATAAAGCTCTGATTTGAGAAACCTGATACAGCCAGTCTGTGTTTC
>PVLA01019528.1:0-12115 GCA_004027455.1 Hydrochoerus hydrochaeris
ATTTGCAAAATATGCTGCCAAATCCATCAACGTGAATTTTCTGGAAAATTATCTATTTTTGTTTCTCAAACTGTTTCCCTTTCTTTGTCAACTCTGAGGCCATTCAGTCCACTTCTTATAGGGCATTTCCCCACAGGAAACAACCCAGGAACTCTTCCAAGTAATCTAAATCCATGGTCAGGGTGGTATTGTTAATCAGCTCATCCAGTGGACTCACAGGAAGGGTGAATTCATTTTCTTTTTTTCTTCTTACTTCTCCTTGGCCCAGAATAGTTTGTGCCAGGTCATGGGAAGGGTGTATTTAGATTTTTCTTCTCCCAGGTTTGCATGCCTTGTGCCAGGTCATGGGAAGTGCAAATTGGCTTTTTTTGTTCTTTTTACTCCTCTCAGGCTCAGCATGGCTTCTGCTGCCTCACAGAATTTGGAAATTTGACTTGTCCTCCTCTAAGGCCCCATATGGCTTTTGCTGTGTAACAGGAAAGGTGAAATGGCTTCTTGTTCTTCTTGATATTCTTGCTAGACCCAGCAAGGGTTTGAAACAGTTTTGTCTTTTAATAAGAGAGATCATTTAAAAATGAGTGTTGACACTGAAGCACATGAACCTCTTTCAAACATAACATCACAAATGAAAATTTTTTATCATTTCTCATTGCATTATATTTATTTTTTAAAATTTTATTACAAGATTAAAAAGCATTCTTTATCAGTTCTAGACAGAAATACTTTGAGGAACAGTTCAGTAAGATTTTTTCCCAGTTTGTGGGTCTTTTTTCACTCTGCTGGAGATGTCTTTGGACCTGCTACACGCACTTTCAAATCTCTGTGTTTTACTTCTATTTCAAGTGTGTTCTGTGTATTTCACAAGAAGGATATAGGCCTTTGTAGGAAGCAGATTTTGTGTTTTGGCTTCCACTCATTCTCATTATGATGAATGAGTAAATGTCTTGTGTAACACAGAGAACAAATGAATTGCTGCTGCATGCACTTTGAAAAGAGTGTGTTTTGGTTCCATCTCAATGGTGTGGAGTGTATTTCACATCAGGTAAAAAGGCATTTCGTAGGAAGTGGGTTGGGTGCATTGCCTTCCATGCATTCTCTTTAGGATGAATGCGTAAATCACTAATGTAGCATAAAGAAGTACTGAATTCCTGCTGCATACACTTTCAAAACAATGTGTTTTGGGTCCATTTTAACGGTGTGCAATGTATTTCACATAAGGTAATAACGCATTTCGTAGGAAGAGGGTTGTGTGCATTGCCATCCATTCATTATCATTAGGATGAATGTGTAAATCACTAATGTAGAATAAAGAAGTACTGAATTCCTGCTGCATGCATTTTCAAAACACTCTGTTTTGGTTCTACTTCAAGTCTGTTCTGTGTATTTCACAAGAAGGATATGGGCATTTTGCTAGGAAGTGTGTTTTATGCATTAGCATCCATTAATTCTCATTATGATGAATGTGTAAACCTCTTGTGTAGCACACAAAACTACTGAATCCTGCTACATGCACTTTCAAAACCTTTTGTTTTGCTTCTATTTCAAGTGTGTTCTGTATATTTCACAAGAAGGATATAGGCATTTTTTAGGAAGCAGGTTTTGTGTTTTGGCTTCTATTCATTCTCATTATGATGAATGTGTAGATGTCTTGTGTAACACACAGAACAAATGAATTACTACTGAATACACATTGAAAACACAGTGTTTTGGTTCCATTTTAATGGTGTGCACTGTATTTCACATCAGGTAAAAAGCCATTTCATAGGAAGAGGGTTGTGAGCATTGCTTTCCATTCATTCTCATTAGGATGAATGTGTAAATCACCTATGTAGCAGAGAGAAGTACTGAATTCCTGCTGCATACACTTTCAAAACACTGTGTTTTGGTTGTATTTCAAGTTGTTCTGTGTATTTCACAAGAAGGATAATGGCATATTGTCGGAAGCGGGTTTTATGTATTAGCCTCCATTCATTCTCCATATGATGAATGTGTAAATCTCTTGCGTAGCACACAAAACTACTGAATTCCTGCTGCATGCACTTTCAAAACTCTGTGTTTTGCTTGCATTTCAAGTGGGTTCTGCATATTACACAAGAAGGATATAGCCATTTTTTGGAATCGGGTTTTGGTTTTTGCTTCCTTTCATTCTAATTATGATGAATGTGCAAATGTCTTGTGTAACACACAGAGCAAATGAATTACTGCTGCATGCCCTTTGAAAACACTGTATTTTGGTTGCATTTCAATGGTGTGCACTATATTTCACATAAGGTAAAAAGGCATTTCGTAGGAAGAGGATTGTGTGCATTGCCTTCCATACATTCTCATTAGGATGAATGTGTAAATCACTTATGTAGCAGAGAGGAGTACTGAATTCCTGCTGCATGCACTTTGAAGACACTGTGTTTTCGTTCCATTTCGATGGTGTGCACTGTATTTCACAAAGATAGAAAGGCATTTCATAGGAAGAGGCTATTCATTCTTATTATGATGAATGAGTAAATGTATTGTTTAACATATAGAACAAATGAATTACTGCTGCACAAACTTTGAAAACACTGTGTTTTGGTTCCATTTCAATGGTGTGCACTGTATTTCATATAAGGTAAAAAGGCATTTCATAGGAAGAGTGTTGTATGCATTGATTTCCATTCATTTTCATTAAGATGAATGTGTAAATCACTTATTTATCACAGAGAAGTACTGAATTCCTGCTGCATGCACTTTGAAAACACTGTGTTTTGGTTCTATTTTTACTGTGTTCTGTTTATTCAACAAGAAGCTTAATGGCATTTTGTAGGATGAAGAGTGTTTTACTTATTAGCCTCCATTCATTCTCATTAAGATGAATGTCTAAATCTCTTGCGTAGCCCACAAAACTACTGAATTCCTGCTACATGCACTTTCAAAACTCTGTGTTTTGCTTCTATTTCAAGTGTGTTCTCTGTATTTCACAAGAAGGATATAGGCATTTTGTAGGAAGTATGTTTTGTGTTTTGGCTTCCATTCATTCTTATTATGATAAAAGTGTATATCTCCTGTATAGCACAATGAGGTACTGAAATGCTGCTTATTGCACATTAAAACCCTTGTGCTTTGGTTCAATTTCAAGAGAGTGCTGTGTCACAAGAAGTATAAATCTATTTTGTAAGAAGCAGTTTTTGTGCATTGGCTTCTAGTAGTTCTTATTGTGGTAAAAGTATTAATCAATTGTCTAACAGAGAGAACTACTGGTTCCTGCTGCATTAACTTTCAAAACACTGCATTTTGTTTCTATTTCCTGTGTGTGTTGTGTTTTACATAAACATAGAGGTAATTTGTGGGAAGCAGGTTTTGGGCCTTGGATCCCATTCATTCTTATTTTGATGAATCTGTAAATGTCTTGTGTAGAAAGAACCAATGAATTACTGCTGCATGCACTATGAAACACTGTGTTTTTGTTTCATTTCAATGGTGTGCACTGTATTTCAAATAAGGTAAAAAGGCATTTCTCAGGATGAGGGTTGTGTATATTGCTTTCCTTTCATTCTCATTAGGATGAATGTGTAAATCACTTATGTAGCAGAGAGAAGTACTGAATTTCTGCTGCATGCACTTTCAAAACACTGCATTTTGGTTCTAATTCAAGTGTGTTCTGTGTATTTCACCAGAAGGATAATGGCATTTTGTAGGAACGGGTTTTATGTATTAGCCCTCATTCATTCTCATTATGATGAATGTGTAAATCAGTTGTGTAGCACACAAAAATATTGAATTCCTGATACATGCACTTTCAGAACTCTGTTTTTTGCTTCTATTCAAGTTTGTTCTGTGTATTTCACAAGAAGCATATTGGCATTTTGTAAGAAGTGGGTTTTGTGTTTTGGCTTCCATTCATTCTCATCATGATGAATGTGTAAATCTCCTGTGTAGCACACAGAGCTAGTGAAATACTTCTAATTGCACTTTAAAAACCCTGTGTATTGGTTCAATTTCACATGAGTGCTGTGTGTCACAAGAAGTATAAAGCCATTTTCTAAGCAGTGGGTTTTGTGCATTGGCTTCCATTAGTTCTTATTTGTGATAAATGTGTAAATCACTTGTCTAGCAGAGAGAACTACTGGTTCCTGCAGCATTAACTTTCAAAACACTGCATTTTGATTCTATTTCCAGTGTGTGCTGTGTTTTACAAAAACATAAAGGTATTTTGTAGGAAGCAGGTTTTGGGCCTTGCATCCCATTCATTCTTATTATGATGAATGTGTAAATGTCTTGTGTAACACGCAATAGGAATTACATAGTTCTTTATGCTTCACATGAGATTAACACTTTCATCATTATAATAATGAATGGAAGCCAAAACACAAAACCCGCTTACTATAAAGTACCTATATCCTTCTTGTGAAATACATAGAACACACTTGAATAGAAGCAAAACACAGTTTTGAAAGTGCATGTAGCAGGAATTCAGTAGTTTTCTATGCTATAAAAGAGATTAACACATTCATCATAATGTGAATGAATGGAATAATATACATAAAACCTTCTTCCTACAAAATGCCATTATCCATCTTGTGAAATACACAGAACACACTTGAAATAGAAGGAAAACACAGGGTTTTGAAAGTGCATGCAGCAGTAATTCTTTTGTTCTGCGAGTTACACAAGACATTTACACATTCATCATATGGAGAATGAAAGGAAGCCAAAACACAAAAAACAATTCCAACAAAATGGCTATATCCTTCATATGACATACACAGAACACACTTGAAATAGAAGGAAAACACATAGCTTGAAAGTGCATGTAACAGGAATTCAGTACTTCTCTCTGCTACATAAGTGATTTACACATTCATCCTAATGAGAACAAATGGAAGGCAATGCACACAAACCTCTTCCTGTGAATGGCCTTTTGACCTTATTTGAAATACAGTGCACACCATTGAAATGAAATCAAAGCACAGTGTTTTCAAAGTGCTTGCAGCAGGGAATTCAGTACTGCTCTCTGTGACATAATTGATTTACACATTCATCCTAATGAGAATCAGTGGAATGCAATGCACACAACCCTCTTGCTATGAAATGCCTTCTTACCTTATGTGAAATACAGTGCACACCATTGAAATGGAACCAACACACAGTGTTTTGAAAGTGTGTGCAGCAGGAATTCAGTACGTCTCTCTGCTACATAAGTGATTTACTCATTCATCCTAAAGAGAATGGATGGAAGGCAATACACACAACCCTCATCTTACGAAATGCCTTTTTACCATATGTGAAATACAGTGCACACCATTGAAATGGAACCAAATCACAGTGTTTTGAAAGTGCATGCTCCAGGAATTCAGTACTTCTTTCTGTTACATAAGTGATTTACACATTCATCCTTATGAGAATGAATGGAAGGCAATGCACCCAACCCGCTTCCTACGAAATGCCTTTTTACCTTATGTGAAATACAGTGCACACCATTGAAATGCAACCAAAACACAGTGTTTTCAAAGTGCATGCAGCTGTAATTCATTTGGTCTGTGTGTTACACAAGACATTTACACATTCATCATAATAATGAATGGGATCAAAGGCCTAAAACCCGCATCCTACAAAATACATTTATGTTTTTGTAAAACACAAAACACACTGGTAATAGAACCAAAATGCAGTGTTTTAAAGTTAATGCTGCAGGCACCAGTAGTTCTCTGTGCTAGACCAGTGATTTATACCTTTATCACCATAAGAACTAATGGAAGCCAATGCACAAAACCTGCTTCTTACAAAATGGCTTTATACTTTTTGTGACACACAGTACTCCCTAGAAATTGAACCAAAACACAGCATTTTAAAAATGCAATAAGTAGGATTTCAGTAGTTCTGTGTGCTACCCAGGAGATTTACACATTCATCATAATGAGAAAGAATGGATGCCAATATAGAAAACCCACTTCCTACAAAATGCCTTAATCCTTCTTGCAAAATACAGAGAACTCACTTGAAATAGAACCAAAAGACAGTGTTTGAAAGTGCATGTAGCAGGAATCTGTAGGTCTCTCTGTTACAGAAGTGATTCACATATTCATCATAATAATAACTAATGGAAGAAAATGCACAAAACATGCTTCTTTCAAAATGGCTTTTTGCTTCTTGTGAAACACAGCACACACTTGAAATACAACCAAAACACAGGGATTTCAAAGTGCATGCAGCAGGATTTCAGTAGTTCCATGTGATACACAAGAGATTTACACATTCATCATAAGGATAATGAATGGAAGCCAATACAGAAAAATGCTTCCTACAAAATGCCTTTATCCTTCTAGGGAAATACACAGAACACACTTGAAATAGAACCAAAACATAGTGTTTTGAAATGGCTTGAAGCAGGATTTCAGTAGTTCTGTGTGCTACAAAAGAGATTTACACATTCATCATAATGAGAATGAATGGAAGCCAATACAGAAAACCCGCTTCCCACAAAATGACTTTGTACTTCTTGTGAATTACTCAGAACACACTTGAAATACAACCAGAACACAGAGTCTTGGAAGTGCATGTAGCATGAATTCAGTACTTGTGTGTGCTACGTAACAGATTTACACATTCATTAATCATAATGAGAAAAAATGGATGCCAAAACAGAAAGCCCACTTCCTAAAAAATGCCTTTATCCTTCTTGTGAAATAGAAACAACACACTTGAAATTGAACCAAAATGCAGTGTTTTGAAAGTGCATGTGGCAGGAATCTGTAGTTCTCTCTGTTAGCGAAGTGATTTACATATTTATCACAATAAGATCTAATGGAGGAAAATGCACAAAACCGGCTTCTTACAAAATGGCTTTTTGCTTCTTGTGAAACACAGCACACACATGAAATAGAACAAAAAAACAGGGATTTCAAAGTGCATGCAGCAGGATTTCAGTAGTTCTGTGTGCTACACCAGAGATTTACACATTCATCATAGTGAGAATGAATGGAAGCCAATACAGAAATAGCATCCTATATAATGCCTTTATCCTTCTGGGGAAATACACAGAACAAACTTGAAAAAGAACCAAAAAACAGGGTTTTGAAAGTGCACGCAGCAGGACGTCAGTAATTCTGTGTGCTACACAAGAGATTTACACTTTAATCATAATGAGAATGAATGGAATCCAATACAGAAAACACACTTTGTAAAAAATGGCTTTATCCTTCTTGTGAAATACACAGAACACACTTGAAATAGAACCCAAAAGCAGTGTTTGGAAAGTGCATGCAGCAGTAATTCATTTCTTCTTTTTGTTACATGAGACATTTACACTTTCAGTATAAAAAGAATGAATGGGAGCCAAGACACAATATCCGCTTCTGACAAAATACACCTATGCTTCTTGTGAAACACAACACACACTTGCAGTAGAACCAAAATGCAGTGTTTTGAAAGTTCAAGCAGCGGTAAGTCAGTACTTCTCTCTGGTAGAGAAATAATTTGCACATTCATCCTAATGAGAACTAATGGAAGCCAATGCACAAAAACACACTTCTAACAAAATGCATTCATCCTTCTGGAGAAACACAGCATACAGTTCAATAGATCCAAAATGAAGAGATTTGAAAACACATGTGGTAGGAATTCAGATCTTCTGTGTGCTACACCAGAGATTTACACATTCATCATAGTAAGAATGAATGGAAGTGAATATATAAAAACGCTTCCTACAAAATGCCTTTACACTTCTTGTGAATTACTCAGAACACAATTGTAATAGAACCAGAACACAGAGTTTTGAAAGTCCATGTGGCAGAAATCTGTAGTTCTCTCTGTTAGAGAAGTGATTCACATTTTCATCAGAATAAGATCTAATGAAAGAAAATGCACAAAACCTGCTTCTTACAAAATGGCTTTATGCTTCTTGTGAAACACAGCACACACTTGAAAAAGAACCAAAACACAGGGATTTCAAAGTGCATGCAGCAGGATTTCAGTAGTTCTGTGTGCTACACCAGAGATTTACACATTCATCATAAGGATAATGAATGGAAGCTAATAAAGAAAAACGCTTCCTACAAAATGCCTTTTTCCTTCTAGGGAAATACACAGAACACACTTGAAATAGAACCAAAACACAGTGTTTTGAAAGAGCTTGAAGCAGGATTTCAGTAGTTCTGTGTGCTACACAAGAGATTTACACATTCATCATAATGAGAATGAATGGAAGCCAATACAGAAAACCCGCTTGCTACAAAATGCCTTTATACTTCTTGTGAATTACTCAGAACACACTTCAAATAGGACCAGAACACAGAGTTTTGAAAGTGCATGCAGCAGGAATTCAGTACTTCTGTTTGCTACACAACAGATTTACTCATTTATTCATTATAATGAGAAAAAATGGATGCCAATACAGAAAATCCACTTCTTACAAAATGACTTTATCCTCCTTGTGAAATACACAGAACACACTTGAAATAGAATGAAAATGTAGTGTTTTGAATGTGCATGTCCCAGTAATCTGTAGTTCTCTCTGGTAGAGAAGTGGTTCACATTTTTATCACAATAAGAACTAATGGAAGAAAATTCACAAAACCCGCTTTTACAAAATGGCTTTTTGCTTCTTGTGAAAGACAGCACACACTTGAAATAGAACCAAAACACAGGGATGTCAAAGTGCATGCAGCAGGATTTCAGTAGTTCTGTGTGCTATACCAGGGATTTACACATTAATCATAATGAGAATGAATGGAAGCCAATACAGAAAAACCACATCCTACAAAATGCCTTTATCCTTCTGGGGAAATACACAGAACACACTTGAAAAAGAACCAAAACACTGGGTTTTGACAGTGTATGAAGCAGGAATTCAGTGGTTCTCTGTGCTATGCAAGAGATTTACACATTCATCATGAGAATGAATCGAAGCCAATACAGAAAACCTGCTTCCTACAAAATGCCTTTTTCCTTCTTGTGAAATACACAGAACACACTTGAAATAGAACCCAAATGCAGTGTTTTGAAGGTGCATGCAGCAGTAATTCATTTGTTCTTTTTGTTACACGAGACATTTACACATTCATTATAATAAAAATGAATGGGAGCCAAGACACAAAACCCGCTTCCTACAAAAGACACATATGCTTCTTGTGAAACACAACACACACTAGCAGTAGAACCAAAATGCAGTGTTTTGAAAGTTCAAGCAGTGGGAAGTCAGTACTTCTCTCTGGTAGACAAATAATTTACACATTCATCCTAATGAGAACTAATGGAAACCAATGCACAAAAACCCGCTTCTACAAAATGCTTTCATCCTTATGGAGAAACACAGCACACATTTCAATAGATCCAAAATGCAGAGATTTGAAAACACATGTGGTAGGAATTCAGTTCTTCTGTGTGCTACACCAGAGATTTACACATTCATCATAGTAAGAATGAATGGAAGCCAATACATAAAACACGGTTCCTACAAAATGCCTTTAAACTTCTTGGGAAATACCCAGAACACACTTGAAATAGAACCCAAACACAGTGTTTTGAAAGTGCAAGCATCAGGAATTCAGTACTTCTTTCTGCTATATAAGTGATTTACCCATTCATCCTAATAATAATGTAAGGAAGGCAATACACACAGACCCCTTCATACAAAATGCCTTTTTACTTATTCTGAAATACCCTGCACACCCTTAGAATGGAAGAAAAACACAGTGTTTTCAAAGTGCATGCCACAGTAATTCATTTATTCTGTGTGTTACACAAGACATATACACATACATCATAATAAGAATGAACGGGATCGAAGGCACAAAACCCACTTCCTACAAAATACCTTTATGCTTTTGTAAAACAAAACACACACTTGAAAAAGAAACAAAATGCAGTGTGTTGAAAGTTCATGTGGCAGGAATCTGTAGTTCTCTCTATTAGAGAAGTGATTTACATATTCATCACAATACAACTAAGGGAAGAAAATGCAAAAAACCCGCTTCTTACAAAATGGATTTATGCTTCTTGTGAAACACAGCACACACGTGAGAAAGAACCAAAACACAGGAATTTCAAAGTGCATGCAGCAGGATGTCAGTAGTTCTGTGTGCTACACAAGAGATTTACACATTCATCATAATGAGAATAAATGGAAACCAATACAGAAAAACGCTTCCTGCAAAATGCTTTTATCCTTCTATGGAAATACACAGAACACACTTGAAATAGAACCAAAACACAGTGTTTTGAAAGGGAATGAAGCAGGATTTCAGTAGTTCTGTGTGGTACACCAGAGATTTACACATTCATCATAATGAGAACGAATGGAAGCCGATAGAGAAAACACGATTCCTACAAAATGCCTTTATACTTCTTGTGAATTACTCAGAAGCACTTGAAATAGAACCAGAACACAGAGTTTTGAAAGTGCATGCAGCAGGAATTCAGTACTTCTGTGTGGTATGCAACAGATTAACACATTCATCATAATGACAAAAAAATGGATGCCAACACAGAAAACCCACTTCCTACAAAATGCTTTTATCTTTGTGAAATACACAGAACACACTTGAAATACAACCAAAATGCAGTGTTTTGAAAGTGCATGTGGCAGAAATATGTAGTTCTCTCTGTTAGAGACGTGATTCACATATTCATCACAATAAGTACTAATGGAAGAAAATGCACAAAACCTGCTTCTTACAAAATGGCTTTTTCCTTCTTGTGAAACACAGCACACACTTGAAGTGGAACCAAAACACAGTGACTTCAAAGTGCATGCAGCAAGATTTCAGTAGCTCTGTGTGCTACACCAGAGATTTACACATTCATCAAAAGGAGAATGGATGGAAGCCAATGCAGAAAATCTGCTTCCCACAAAATACCTTTTTCCTTCTGGGGAAATACCCAGAGCACACTACAAAAAGAACCAAAACACAGGGTTTTAACAGTGCATGCAGCAGGAATTCAGTAGTTCTGTGTGCTTCACAAGAGATTTACACATTCATCATAATGAGAATGAATTTGAAGCCAATACAGAAAACCCGCTTCCTATAGAATGCCTTTATTGTTCTTGTGAAATACACAGAACACACTTGAAATAGAACCCAAATGCAGTGTTTTGAAAGTGCATACAGCAGTAATTCATTTGTTCTTTTTGTTACACGAGACATTTACACTTTCAGTATAAAAAGAATGAATGGGAGGCAAGACACAAAACCCGCTTCCTACAAAATACACTTATGCTTCTTGTGAAACACAATGCATACTTGCAGTAGAACCAAAATGCAGTGTTTTGAAAGTTCAAGCAGCGGTAAATCAGTACTTCTCTCTGGTAGACAAATAATTTACACATTCATCCTAATGAGAACTAATGGAAGCCAATGCACAAAAACCTGCTTCTAACAAATTGCCTTCATCCTTCTGGAGAAACACAGCACACATTTCAATAGATCCAAAATGAAGAGATGTGAAAACACATGTGGTAGGAATTCAGATCTTCTGTGTGCTACACCAGATTTATACATATATCATATTAAGAATGAATGGAAGCCAATACATAAAACCCACTTCCTACAAAATGCCTTTAAACTTCTTGGGAAATACAAAACAGCCAGCTCCTTGAAATAGACCCAAAATGCTGTGTCTTGAAAACACATGCAGTCAGAATTCAGTTTTTCTGTGTGCTACGTAACACACTTACACATTGATCATAGTTAGAATGAATGGAAGCCAATACATAAAACCCACTTCCTACAAAATGCCTTGACACTTCATGTGAAATACAAAGCCACCACGTGAAACAGATCCAAAAGACAGTGCTTTGAAAACACATGAGGTGGGATTCAGTTGTTCTGTGTGCCACACAAGAGATTTACCCATTCATCATAGTTGACTGAATGGAAATGAATATAAAAAAGAATGCTTCCAACAAAATGCCTTTATACTTCTTGTGAAATACACTACACACACTTGAAATAGATCAAAAATGCAGTCTTTTGAAAGTGCATGCAGAAGGAAATCAGGAGTTCTCACTGCTACACAACTGATTTAAATATTGATCATAATAAGAACTAATGGAAGCCAATACAAAAACACGCTTCCTACAAAACGCTTTAAAACTTCTTGTGAAATACTCAGCACACAATTGAAACACAACCAAAATGCAGTG
>PVLA01019529.1:0-12112 GCA_004027455.1 Hydrochoerus hydrochaeris
TGGAGGAGCTGCACCCCGTTTCTGCTTCACACAGCAGTGTGCTGTGAGAGGGAGACGGTAAAGGCCATTTCATGACATAAAAACGGATCAGTGCTGAGATGGTGAAGAGTCAGTGCACAGGCTTAGAATCTATATGAGCAGCGCCTAGCTCTAGAAAAGACCACACACTCATGTAAATCTATGAGGGAATAAACAAAAACAGGACAAAAACCCAGCTACTTCAGAAATATGATTATTTGGGGGAAGATCTCTGCACCATGAGGGTACACTTCAAGTAGCAGTAATTAAATATTGTGCAAATTAAGTTGTGGTTGTACAAAGCAAATGCATTGTGGTTACTTATTACAGGGCAATTTATTCTTTCTTATCTAACTTTCTCACAAGCCATTCTGTAATAGAGCCTGTTAACACTTTCTTTGTTTTTAGTTACACCCTGTCACCTGTCATCTGAAAATATTCAATGGAAAATACCAGACACGAACAATCCATGAGTTTCAGATAAATCATCTGCGCAGTGTGATGAACTCTTGCGTTCTGTGCTCCATTCTTCCAGCATGAGAATCATTCCTGTACCCCACATATTCGTGGTGCACAGTGACCATACTTCAGTCCTTCCTTTTTTGTCACTTTTTCTACCACACCTGGAACTGGAAAACAGTTACAGTCACAGTGGGTGATAAGTGCTTAGCTAAGATAGAAAAGCCACCGTATTTGTGAGTAGAAGACATGAACACAAAACATGCTTCAGGTGTCGGCAACGTGTTGCATCAGAAAGCACCACGCACACTTTACAAACAAACGTCACTGTAGGTGCGTGTGTAAGGAAGCGGTGGTCCGCTTAGCATTCTGTGCAGTAGGTGACTTCAGGCACACTTTGGGGGTCTTGGAACAGATCTTCTGTGGCTAAGGGGGAGGGAGGACAATGGCATTATTTGTACTTAAAACAAGGTCAGAGGTAGGGTGCAAGTTTAAGAACTACCAGTAGATGGCGCTACGTCTTCATGTGTGGTCCAGGTTTGCAGAGGGGCGGTCCTTCAACAGAGCTAACAGGTTTGTAGTAGCCAGATAGACCGCTGCTGTGCAGAAAAAGCTCTGGTTTCTTCTAGCGACCATTCTATAAGGCCTCACTGGAGCTGCATCACAGACATCAAGATTCATTTGTTTCTATTAACATGCATTCGGTCATCTGCTCTCTTCTTGTGACGCTTTTAACATGCAGTAATAAACGTTTTTCCTAATGACTAATATTTCAATTTCCTACAATCAGGATAACTTTAGTTTTCTTCCCTACATAACAATATATTTTTCTGTTTCTTTAGGGTGGAGCTATGGAGACTCAGTGAACCAGACAGCAGGCCCGGTCACTCTCCCAGAGAGGGCGCTTCTGTTCCTGAACTGCACTTACCAGACCACTTACTCGGATGTGTTCCTTTTCTGGTATGTCCAGTATTCCAACACGGCTCCTCAGCTCCTCCTCAGGAGCGCCACAGAAAACCAGCTGACAGAGGAACAAGGCTTCCAGGCCACTCTTGTCAAGAGTCATCGCTCCTTCCACCTGCAGAAACCCACACTCCAGCTGTCAGACTCTGCCACCTACTACTGCGCTGTGGGGACACAGTGAGGAGAGCTGCAGGGGGAGCAGAGCAAAAACCCTGAGGGTGCTGGAGGCTGAGGGAGAAGCCCTGGCAGGGGACGGCTTTGTCCCTCCCTTCTGTGAGAGCATTCACTCAGCTTCCCCAGTAACATGAGCCAGTCTCAGGTCAAATTCCAAGAACTCTCAGAGCTCATGAGCTATGCTGATGTAGTGCTGGCTGGATGTAAAATTAAAGAGAACAGTTTTGCTCCCTGGAACTACCCGTGCTCAGCCTGAAAGGTTTCATTCTCTTTCAGACTCAGGACCCTCTCACCGCTGGCATTTCCTGAAACTGCTGATGGGTAATTTTTCTCTACCAACTTTTTATCTGCTACTTAAAATCTCCTGGAATATTAGTTTCTTCACAAAAACAGTTAATAATCAAGCAGAGGAAACTGAACCTGTGTTATTATTCTGCTTCAGTCTCCACAGCTGAGTCAGGCTCTGCCTGTCCTCAGCCCCTGCTGCAGGACATCGCACACAGCTCCACCCCAGCCCTGTGCTTCACGCAGCTGCTCAGGAGACAGGGCTGCAGAGGTCCCTCAGGACCAAGTTGTGGGGGCAGTTCCCTGCCTGGCACTCATAGGACTACAGAAGAGACGGGAGGCAGCCTGGTCAGGACAGGCCATGTCCAGTGAGTCCTCCCTCCTCGTGTGCAGTTTCCTCTGCTATCAACCCAGCCTGACGGCCCCAATCACATGGTGTAGCTGCTCACCTGAGGTTGGGCTTTAGTTCTCTGATATTTCATCTCAAACAGTAGAAAAGAGGCCAAGATTTTGACCACATGATTTACTTAAGCAAATATTAGTTTAAACTAACGTACATCAACATGCTCGGGGGTCAGCTCCTGCACTGGCCTCTCCCAAGATGCCCGAGAGGAAGGTCAGCCCAGTGGAAGGGGAGGGGAACGAGGAGCCCAAGAGGAGATCAGAGAGGTTGTTGGCTAAACCTGCCTCGGCCAAACTGGAAAGAAAGTCAAAACAGGCAGCGGGAAAGGATACATCTTCCTACAAAAGAGAGCAAGCAGAGGGAAAAGGGCGCAAGGGGAAAACAGGCCGAAGTGGGCAATCAGGGAACCACAGAAGATTTACCTGCAGAAAACAGGGAAACAAAAGTGAGGAGCGGGCAGCCTCTGAGGAAGCAGAAGAGAATAAATCAAGTCTGATTAGTCACACACCACGTCTCACCAGTGGTCCTTCCTGTGCAATCCAGAGGAATATTCTTATCAAGTATTTTGGAAATGCAACTTCATTAGTAGCTCTAGAAACATGTTTAAAGGAGGGAGTCCCGCCGCGTTGCACTGTTTAAGTGTAGGTGATTTTTTAGAGGTGACATCATTCCCTGGATGTTCACTTTTTGCTACAACCGGAAGACGGTGGGATGTTGACTATGGCGAGCTCTGACTGTGCTGAGTGCCGGCTGCAAACTGCACAGTGGGGTCAGTTCATACCCTGCAGTGCAAAGCACACTGGGTGGCGATTTGAATCAAAGTCATCGTTTACTGTGTCTTGTATACATTAAATGACTTCTATTCACATAGTAAAATTGTTTCCTGAAGAAAATGATTTCCTGACTGTTCCCTGGTAGAATTCTGTGCACTCTAACATCTTGGGTCATGGTGGCCCAGTTTGCCTGATTGTGTTAATGCACCGTGAAAGAACAAAAGTGTGAGTGTGTATTATATATGATAGAAATTGTGAATCAGTGGGACTCAAGAAACCTTTTATGAGCATTTGAATAACTGATAGTTATTTCATAAAATTTGCCTCCAAATTTGAAGCTGGAAACTCAGTAGAATAACTGAAAAAGAAACAATATGTGGCTTTTTAGATTTTTGCTATGTGTATTAAGAATTGTGTGCAAAGTGAAATGTCCAACAATATGCTATAAGAAAGAAATACATATAATTCAAGAAGAAACTTATAGCCTGAAAGTCAAAGGATGGAAAACAATACATACTGCAATAGAAACCCAGAAAAAAGCAAGGGTAACTATTCTGTTTGCAGACAATGTGAACTTCAAACCAAGAAGGATAAAAAGATAAAGAATGTCACTACATACTTAAGGAAAAACTTCAACAAGAAGACAGAGCAAATATAAACATGTACAAACCAAACACAGGAGCACATAACTATATTATACAATTACTAGTAGGCAAGAAAAATCAAATAAACAGTAACACATTTACTGGGAGATCTTAATACTCCATTGTCACAAAGAGATAGATCAAGTAGACAAAAAATCAGCAAAAAAAGTCATCTGAACCAAACCTGTGAACAAAAGAATACAGTAGATATTTTCAAAGTTTTCCAGGTAACGTCATGCTTCTAGCTGCATATGTGACATTCTATAAAACAGACCATACAATAGCCCTTAGAACATGCTTAAGTAAATGCAAGAAATTGAAATTATCTCGAGCATATTATTGGATTATAGCACAGTGCAACTGGAAGCTAATGGCAAAAGAAACTTCAAAAACTCCATAAACACATGGAAATTAAATAGCACTCTTCTAAACAAACCAGTGGATCACAGATGACATAAAGGAAGAAATTAAAAAAATCTACAAACAAATGAGGATAGAGATACAACATAAAGGGAGCTTGCGGGATGCAATGAAAGCAGTCTGAAGAGGGCAATTTGTGTTGGTGAATTCTCACATCAGGAAAACAGAACAAGCAAAAATAATCTAGAAAAAGCTCCTAGAAAAAGAAGAGCAGGACAAACCCAAAGCCTGTACAAGGGAAGAAATTATAAATGTCAGACCAGAAATTAACACAATGGAGACCAAGGAAACTACACAAAGAATTAATAAATTGAAGAGTGGGTTCTTTGAGAGATTAAATAAAATTGATGAACACTTAGTCAACCTTATCAAAAAAGGAAAGAAAATACTCCAATTCATGCAGTGAGGATTGAAAAAGGTGAAATCACTGTAGATCCTGTGGAAGTTCAGAATATCATCAATGCCTACTTTGAAAATCTTCACTCTCAAAAGATGAAAAACACTGAAGAAACAGACAAAATCCTAGATACATATGAATAGCCATGGTTGGATCAAGAAGAAATAAAAATTATGAATAACTAAATATTCAGTTAATAAAGTGGAAAACATAATTAAAAGCTTACCAACAAGGAAAAACCCAGATCTGGATGTATTCACAGCTGAATTCTACAAGAATTTTAGCGAAGATTTAATACCAGTACTCTTCTAACTCTTTAATGAAATTCAAAGGGAAGTGATTTTCCCTAAGTCATTCCTGGAGGCATGTATTACCCTTATACCAAAACCAGAGAAAGACCTAACCAAAAAAAAAAAGAAGGGAAAGAAAAGAAAAAAACAAGAAAGAAAGAAAAAGAGGACAAACTCTCATGAGCAAAAATCCTCCATAAGATCCTAGCAAACAGAATGCAGCAGATCATCAGGAAGATTTACAGCAAGACCAAGTGGGATTCATCCCAGTGATTTAGCGATGCCTCAACATATGCAAATGAACACACGTCAAAAGCCGAGTATGTCAAACCAGCAGCCAATATTACGCTAAACAGAAAAAGCTGAAGTCTTTTACTCTAAAATCAGGAACAGGGCAAGGATATTCACTATCACCACTTATTAATATAGTTCTGAAAACATTAGTCAGAAAAATTGGACAAGAAGACAAATAAATGGAATAAAGATAGGAGAGGAACAAGTTAAACTGTCATTATTCACAGGTGACATGATACTCTACATAGAAGACCCCAAAAATTCCACCAAAAGTCACCTAAAGTTAATAACCAAATTCAGTAGCATAGCTGGATACAAAGTTAACATTCCAAAACCAATAGCCTTCCTGGACACAAACAACAAACTCACTGAGAAATTAGAAAAACTAAATCCTTTGCAATAACATCCCAAAAATGAAATATTTAGGAATGAATACAGTAAAGGAAGTGAAGGATCTATATATTGAAAATTGCAGTGCTTTGAAAAAGGAGATTAAAATGGATATCAGAAAATGGAGCAATATCACTTGCTCATGGATAGGAAGAACCAACTTAGTGAAAATGGCCAGTCTCCAGACTGTTATACAGATTTAATGCAATCCTGGTCAAACTACCATTAACATACCTCACAGAACTGTACAAAACAGTCACAAAATTCATCTGGAAGAGACCTAGAATAGCAAAGGCAATCTTGGAGAAAAAAGGTAAGGCGAGAGGCATCACAATCCCTGACTTGAAATTATACTACAAAGCTACAGTGGTAAAATCAGCACGATACTGGCAATGGAGCACACCACGGAGAAAGAGCAGAACAGATCAGAAGATGCAGACACAACCAGGAACACACTCAGCCACCTTATTTTTGAGTAAGGGGCCAAACATGTTCACTGGAAGATAAAAGCTTCTTCAATAAATGATGCTAGATCCATGTTTATCGCCATGTACTAAACTACAGTCAGAATGGATCAAGGATCTCAATGTTAAAAAGAAAACACTACATTTACTGAAAGAAAGTACATCTTGAAGACATAGGAATAGGCAGACACCTCATGAATAAAACCCGAATGGCATGGGGAATTCTTCACAGAATCAGCAACTGGATTCTTACATCTGACTGCAAAGCTTTTGCACAACAAAAGAAATCACAAATAGAATGAAAAGACAACCCACAGAGTGGGAAAAGTCTCTCAAAGGACTTCTGTCTAGAACATACAAAGAATTGAAAAAAAATCAGACCCCCCAAAATTCAAAGACTCAATTCAAAAATGGGCTGCTGACATGAGCACACACTTCTCAGGTGCAGAAATACAAATACCAAATAAAATATGTAAAAAGGTTTAACATTACTGGCCACTTGAGACAAGTAAATTAAAACAACACTGGTGTTTTATCTCACCTCAGTAAAAATGACTGTTAGTAAGAAATCAACCAGTAACTACTACTGGAGGGGCTGTGAGGAGAAAGGATCCTTTTCCACTGTTGGTGGGAGTGTAGACTGGGGCAGCCACTGTGGAAATCAGTGTGGAGATTCCTGAAAAAACTAGGATCAAATGTCCCATTCACCCCAGCTATTCCTCTTCTGGATATTTTTCCGGAAGAATTAAAAGCATCATACCAGAATGATATCTGTGCACCCATGTTTAAAGCAGCAAAATTTGTAATAGCTAAACCTTTGGAAATACACCAAATGCTGATCAACTGAGGAATGGATAAAAAGGTGTGGTATTTTTATACCATGGAGCACCACTCAGCTATGAAGAAGGATAAACTTGAGATGTTTATAGGGAAATAGATGCAACTAGAGTCCTTACTCATTAGTGAAATAAATCAGACTCACATGTGTACAGATCATATCGTCCCCATAGTGTAACAAGCTGAAGAGTAAACATGATCCAAATGTAGAATAGATACTGTGAAATGTGAAGACAGGTTTCAAAAGTAAAGGGAAATGAGGATGGAGGAAAAGAGAAAAGAAGGAAGAGAAAAAGGAAAGCAATTATATATACAATGACAGTTAAGATAGTTAAACAACTAATTGCTATTAGCTCCTTGAAAAGAAAGATTTGTGCCTAGTTTGATCAATTTTTCATGCCCTTATCTTGTAATGTGAGCAACTACTTTGAAGGTAACAAAACACAATGATGCCATTGTTTTCCTGCTACAATCTTGTTTTGAAATTTTGTACCATTGTGTTTATTTATGTTTACTTAAAAAAAGATTCTCATATATTTCTCCGTAAAGCAAGTGATATGTGAAAGCCAGCACCGTGGACGCCTCTCTAAAGAAAGACTCCTCATCTGTGTGGATAAAGGGAGGGAAAGATAAAAATTCTCTCACTGACTAGAAGGGCGAATAGAAGGTCTGATTTCATGTTTCTGAAGGTGAAGTGTAAGAGCGCTAGAGAAACGATTCTCGCTCACCTGAACCTTGGCCCAACTTCAGACCCCAGAATAAAGTCTCGGTTTTTATGAGAAGCCAGGCTTCTCCCCCTGCCCCGTTCTGCCCTGGAGCAGCTCAGTCCTGAGGACTGGGTCACCCAGGCTCCACCCACCGTAATTCATTCAATTTTATTGCTCAACCTCAAAATTCTTCTGTGCTCATTTTAACTCATATTTTTGTCTTTTTAAACAAACTCAAGTTCACGACCTTACAAAAACATAACTTCTGCTTCATACGTTCTCATACAGCTTTGAATTTCAGCCCTGGGAAGGCCAGACTGAGATGAGCCCAGCTCAGGGCCTTCAGACCTTCTCCTTAGCTCTCTTTCTGGCCCCTGGAGGGCGCTGTTGCCCGGCCTGGAATTGGCGCTCTGTCCAGGGGGATAGATGGACAGCACCTTTCTTCCTCTGCAGTCTGAGGAGTGATCTGAACATGAGGGGTAGTTACAGTTACAAGGGAAGAGCACCGTGATTCACTATTAGCGCCTCAAAACCCTGTTTGCTGAATACGCCTTTCATCACCTGCTCTGCCTTCTAAATGCCATTTGATGACCCCGTGGTATGAGCTGGAGACCTCTCCTCAGCCCTCAGCATTTGCAGCTGTCACGGGTGTGTACACTGTTACCGTGGAATTTACAGCGTCATTCCCTGTCTCCTCACAGAGCACTCCCGGGTCAGAGGACACAGGAAGAACAAGCAAGACTGAGGATTCCAAAGCACCAGAGGCAGGTTTTTCTTAAAAAAGAAAACTATTGCTTAGTATTTTATATGCAAGAGAAAAATCTGAGGTTTATTTTATATGTTCAAAATGATATAAAACCATCTAATGCTATCATTTCTTTAGTGGTTTTTCTTCCTCTTTCTGGTAGCTATAAGGGAGAGAAGGTAAGAAGAAAAGAGGAAGAATGTAACTGCAGAAACACAGTGAGGAGAGGAAGTAGGGGAAGGAGAGGAATCATAAAGAACAAGGAGATTTTATCAGTCGCAAGCATGAGACACAGGAAGTTACTAGAAGATAAGAATCATTAAAAAAGCCATATTGCCCAGGAAAGATAACATGGAACTCTTGCCCGAATTGATACTATTTTCTCCTCATAATTAACAGTTTTTTTTCTAGTAACAGTTATTTTATATAACCTGTATTTTCAAATGACACACACAAATACAGTTATAGATATTAATGGAATATTATGTGACATTTAGATGCATATATGTTTAACCAGGTTAAGAAATATTGTCTTAAACTTTTATCATTTAAAAAGTATTTATTTGAGCTGATGTCTTGTTGTGTTGTGCATGCTTACCTGGAGCTCTTGGGCTCAAGTGATCTGCCCGTCTCAGCTTCTTGAGTAGCAGGGGTTACAGGCGTGGGTCACCATGTCCTGCTAAACATGTATCGTTGCCTTAGGGTGGCAAATTTTACACCCCTTACTCTGGCCTTTTGAAGATTACAGTGCACTATCATTATTTTTAGTCACCCTAATGTGCACCAGCACACCTGAGCTTCTTGCTCCTAAGTGTAATTCAGTGCACACTGATTTTTTTTTTCATTGGTACCAGGGATCGAACTCAGGACCACGTGCTTGGAAGGCAAGCGCTTATGCCACTGAGCTAAACCCCCGGCCCCCAGTGCACACTGACTAAACTCTCCCCAACTGTCCATCTCCTTAAAAAGAAATTCCTTATAATAATGTTTACCACAACTCTTGGTGACTCCAGCAGAATCCCAGTCAATGTATTCCAGTAAGAAGGCAACATTATGCATATACTTCAGAGCTTTTTACCTTTTTTACTTAGTATGCCTGGAGTGACTGTCATGTAAATTAATTCACAGGTTAATAAGTACCCATTAGAGCGCACGTTGCTTTTCTGGGATTGAATACATGTACATGCATGTCCTTTCTGTGATGATTCCTGGACTCATTAATACAGCTGAGCTGTTTTCTTTTGGAGAAGTGTCTTCCCTTCCTCCTCACATGCCCCCTCACACTCCTCACAACTCAGGGATTACCAGAAAAACTCCCTCTGATGACCTTTCTCCCTCCCCTCTCTCCCCACCAGGCTCCACAGATTCCCCAAGGTCCGAGTGCGGGAGGGGCTTCCTGCACAGAGGCTGTGGAGGACCCACAGTGTCCCGGCCTGGGCAGGTTCTTCAGCAGAGCTGATGGGCTGCAGGAGCAGGAGCAGTTCTAGAATCAGGAACTGACCCCAGTGCCCCTGAGTTGACTAAGTGCCTCTGACTGATGCACCCAGGTCACGAAGGATCATGAAGAGGATCCTGAGCTCCCTGCTGGGGTTTTTGTGCACCCAGCTCTGTGAGTGGATCTGTTTCAAATTTGTGGAATTTAAAGTTGCAGGAGGGGGTGGGGTAGGAGCACACAAATCTCACAGGCTTTCTTCCCTCTCATGACCCATGAGAGCATTTTCAGGGCTGTGTAGAGGCTGCAGTGACATCGCCTGTGACAGTGTCTCCTTTCCTACTCAGGTGTGAGAGGGATGCAGGTGGAGCAGAGTCCTCCAGCCCAGAGCCTCCACGTGGAAATCGGCTCCACTCTGTCGTGCAATTTTTCTAACTCAGTGACCAACGTGCAGTGGTTTTGCCAAGATCCTGGGGGCCACCTGGTCACCCTGTTCTACGTTCCTTCAGGGACAAAGCAGAGTGGAAGACTAAAGGCCACGACAGTCCCTAGAGAACGCCGCAGCTCACTGCCCATCTCCTCTCCCTGGCTCACAGACTCAGCCTCTGATTTCTGTGCTGCAGCCCACAGCGCTCCCCAGGCGTCTGCCGCTGGTGCACAAACCCTCAGCCGGGCTCAGCCCCACACCAGCCTCAGGCGCGTCATGGGGCCACCATAGCAGAGTCTTCCCAGATTCATATGTTTTATCTGCACTGGCAGAGTCTCAAGCGCACACACTTTTTGGCTTCATGGATTTGGCTTTATCTTGAATTCTCAAATTATACTTCCCCCTGCACAAAGGCCTAACTGAGAACTAGCACAGTAGCTGATAGGAGGCCTGGGTCAAAATAAATACTAAACTCCAGGTTCTGGGCTCCCAGGGAATAAAAAGCAAAAGGAATGAAAAGAAAAGGAAGCCATGCAGTAAAGGTGCTACTGGTGACGATGTGTCTCAGCTGTGAGTCTCAGGCACACTGGGCTCAGTCTCAGCACAGGGCGCTCCCGCGGGCAAGTGCAGATGCTTTGCCTACAGTCAGTCCCAGCGGGCAGCAGAAAAAAGAAAAAATCAGTGAATGCTCATGTGTAATAAGTAGATGTCAGAGACGACGTGAGGCTACGCTTTCCGTTCCCCTAAGCCCCTCCCAGTTCTTGAAGCCTGGTCTGTGGCTTAGGACTCGGTCTACCCCGGAGCGTCCCCAGCAGGTCTGAGAGCCTGTGTGCCTGTGTCTTTAGGCCAAGCTGTGCTGTGGGGCCGCTCAAGGCTTTTGTTTCCCTGCAGTTGTTCTGCCCAGTTACACCTATTATTAAAGTACCGGAGTCTCCCCAGTGTTATCAATCAAGTTCTATTTCACCCTGTAGTTCTTTCAGTTTTGTTGCATGTGTTTTGGGGTCTGCTGTTAGTTGTGTGTACATTTTAGCTGTTGTAGTTTTCCTAACTGACTTACTTTTTATCCTGATAAACCATCCCTTTTTATCTTAGCAACTTTGTTAAGGTATATAGGAACATTATAGCAACTCTGATTCTCTTAAGGCTACTGTTAACATGATACAACTTTTTCTAACTTAAATTTATTTATAGCCGCTATAATCTGTATCTGGAATGTTCTCCCAAGGCCCGTAATGAGCGGCTATCTGGCACAGTGGAGAGGTGGGACCCGGGGAGGAGGTAGCTCCAGGGTGCTCCCCTTGCTGAGTGCGGGGCGCTGGCTCTTCCTGTCCTTGTCTGGGTTCCCAGAGCTGAGTGGCTTCCTGTGCTGTGCACGTCCCCAAGGTCCATGGCCTCGGACAGACCGAGAGGCCAAGGGGCTGTTTGCTGTGCACCGAAACCTCCCAAACGGTGGTGACTTCGGTCATTCTGTAAGCGACAGAAGCAGACTGACAAAAAATTCTGACACTAAGATGACCACATACCACAGCACTGAGGGTGTGAAAAAGTTAGATTAGTTTAAATTCTATATTCTATACTTTTACACGTTCTGACTTAAAACTGAGTAAAGCAAGGACATGTTTAAAGATACAGTTGCTCATAAATTTGAAATATGAAAAAAAATACAAAGATATCTTTTCTCTAAACTCCTTCCCCGTCACTCCCCAGCCCTGGGAGAATGGCAGGGCTGTGAGGATAAAGGACACTTAGACCCACTAGGCCCTGTCTGGAGACAGAACTGGGTGACCAGCGTGATTCCCTGGAAACACTATGTTTTCACTGGATTATCTCTATTTTACTTCTCAGTGTGAGTTTGTGACACACAATAAACACAGTAGGGGACATGGCAGGGACGCGTCACTTCTGGGCCTGTCTCACTTCCTCTTCCTTCTCCTCGCTCCCATCTCTGCCCGTCCTCAGCCTGTCTTGACCTTTGCTAAAAAGTAATTGA
>PVLA01019530.1:0-12111 GCA_004027455.1 Hydrochoerus hydrochaeris
TAAGTTAATAGGAAATTAAGGATGATTACCATACTATATCCTGTTATTTTTGGGATTGCTGTCTGTGCCCTCAAATCTAGTACAGGTAGAATGACTGGAACAGAATATAATACATCTAAGCAGAGTAGTGTGAGTAATGTGGGTTTTAAATCCTGGTGCACTATTAACAATATAGTGTATCAAGGCCATCTATGTTAGATATTCTAGCCATTATTCTCTACCTCATTTCTGCTATGCTATTTTTTTGCCTTTGTTTGTTTAGTTTTCTCCTTTATTCTACTGCCTGCCCCACTCACTGAGGCCTTTCTGCCATTGTTTCTAAAATCCCAGTATTTTTTCTCTCTCTCTAGAATGTCCTTCAGTATTCTCTGTAGGGTTGGATTCGTGATCACAAACTCCCCCAGTTCCTCTTTGTCATGGAAGCATTTTGCTTCTCCATTAATTTCTA
This sequence comes from Hydrochoerus hydrochaeris, assembly GCA_004027455.1. Classification (NCBI taxonomy): domain Eukaryota; kingdom Metazoa; phylum Chordata; class Mammalia; order Rodentia; family Hydrochaeridae; genus Hydrochoerus; species Hydrochoerus hydrochaeris. Next base: position 449 of record PVLA01019530.1, read on the forward strand.
GTGACAGTTTTGCAGGATACATCAATCTGGGCTGGAGGTCATTTTCTTTTAGGGCTTGGAAGACTTTACTCCAAGCTTTTGTTGATTTGATGGTCTGTGTCAAGAAGTCAGGCGTGATTCTGATGGGCTTACCATTAGAGGTAATCTGTTTCTTTTCTCTGATTGCTTTTAATATTCTGTTTTTATATTTAATTTCTGGTATCTTGATTATTATATGTCTGGGTGTAAATCTGTTTTAGTTGTAGGTGGCTGGAGTTCTGCATGCCTCATTTATCTGAACTTCATTTCTGTCACCTATGTTTGGGAAATTTTCCTTAATTATTTCCATGAATAGCCTTTGTAATTCACCTGTTTGTGTTCCTGCTTCTTCATTCACATTTCTTATTCCTAAATTGTAGATTCTCTTGTCATCTTCTAGCCTTTGTATTATTACTGCCTGTTTTCTTGTTGTTTTTAAGAGATCTTTCCTTTCATGATCACACATTGCAAACTTGTCTTCAGGTTTTGGTAGTCTATCCTTAGTTTATTTTAAGGAGTTTTGCCAGCTTTCAATGGAGTTTTTAATTTCCTGGTAGTCTCTTTGAGTCTGCTTCATGCTTGCTGTATTTTCTTTATATTCTTTTTCAAATATTTCTCTCCTTTTTTTGTGTTCCTCCCTTCTTCCATCTGTATCATTCCTAGAGATGCTTTCTGAGAGCATTTCTTTTATTACTCTACTCATATCCTGCTTTACCTGATTTAATATTTCAGTTTTGAGCTCATCTACAAGGTCCTGAAGATATCTTTTAATGTCCATTGAAGCCATGTCTGATGTTATGTGTTTGCCACCCTCAGTTTCCTTTTTTTTTTCCTTCTCCTGGATCAGTGCTTTCAGCATTCTGGGCTGGGGGCCTCCTCCTGCCTCTCTCTCCTGTCATGGCCCTGGTTTCCTCCACACATGTTACAGTGCAGGTCCCAGCCCTCTTTCCTGTTGGCAACATTTCCTCTAAAGCACGCTGGTGAGGGACTGCCACCCTCTCCTGCCTGCTCTTGTCACTGAGGTGTAAGCAGGGGCTGTGTTTGCCTGCCCCTCCCCACCAGGCCAGCCAAACTTCAGGTGCCTTCACCCGGTTAGTGTGTGCTAGGTGCAGGGAATCGATTTGGGACAGTTCATTGTGTCCCAGCCAGGGACATGGCCCAGTCCAAGCAAATCCCAGGAATCTGCTCTGGGGAGAGCAACCAACTGAAGTCACTGTCGCTCCCAGTTCAGGCTCCTCCCACCCAATTCCAACATGTCACTCATTTAGTCTCACCCTTCCTGTGGTGGGGGGGTCTCATTCCCAGCACTGCCTGTGGATTAATGAAGGTCCCTTCACTTCCTCCACTCTTCGTTGGGCTCACCAACCCCCGACTTCAACACTGTGGTTCCTGTGAGTTGTGGCGGGAATGAGTTTGGGCAGCTCTGCCTGCTGGTGCAGATTCAAGCTGGCTAAACTCAGCAGGTCCCCGTGAAAACAATGTGTCTCATAATTTTTAGCTGTTTCTGTTGTAGTCCTGAAGTATTTGACAAGCTTTTTTATGTTTTAATTTCTTCCTGTGTCAAGAGGATCCATCTCCCTCTGGGTCTCTCCAGTGTGTTTTATTCTGGCTTATGAGTTGTTTCTCCCAGGAGGCTTTGTATTTTGTTGCTCTGATCAGCCATCTTGGCTTCTTCCTCCTATTTGTCTTTTTCTTACTGGTATGCAGGAATACTTTATGACATGTGTTATGTATGCCATGACACTAAGCTCTGTCTTTAGGACCTCCCAAAGATTACATCTTTTAATGTTGTCATTGGGGACTAGGATGTCAACAGATGAATTCTGGAGGGACATAAATAATGAGACCATAGCACACCCTCTTCCAGCAGCATGCCCTCTTAGCAAGTCAGGGCTCTGACACCTGCTGGGCAATCTATTCCCTCCTCCGCATGGACCCCCTTCTCACTCTGATCTTCCTTCCTTCCTTTCCTGTGCCAGCTTGCTGGTGCCCTCTTCACTCTGCTTAGTTACCATCCCCCTAAACAGAGCAGACTTCCTGTGTAACCAGGCCCTTTTTACCTGACTGGGCTCTGGTGCTCACTGGGCCCATGTCCCTTGTGAAACCCTTCTCATCCTGCTTGGGTTCTATCCATCCCACACTCCAGGTGAGACCTTTCCTCTGTAGGGGTGTCTTCTGCATTCTGTCCCACTCCCACACCTCATGCTAGGCTGCCCCCAGGTGTGCAAGATTTCCTTGTCTCTAGGGATTTAGATTTCTCAGGCTGGCCTGTCTGCTGTGTAGATGCCTTTGCACGGGCTTCAGTAGCCACATTGTCACCATGACTCCCCTCGCCTGTGGCAGGCTTCACTTTAGTTCCATTGATTTGTGAGGCAACAGAGAGGAAAGAAAGGAGAAAAGGATGAGGGACATATTGTAATACATTTAATATTGGTAATTCTTACTTACAAAAAGTTTATTGGGCAGTTTCCACTTTTTGATATGTTCTGTAAAATCACTTCTGGAGACAAAAAAAACTTTGGGTTGAAATTGCTTTGGGAAGCATGGAAATTGTTATATTGTGAATGAAATTTTCCTATTTAGGGACTTGGTAAGTTTTTGTAATTGTTTAGATCTTGTTTTTTATTTTTTCCTTAAGACTTTGGAATTTTCCTTATATAGACTTCATACGTTTCTTGTTAAATTTATCTTGAAGTTTTTAATGGATATGAGAATGCTGTTTTAAATTCCTCTCTACTGGATTGGCATAGGGGAGAAGTGAATGATTTTTTGTTAAGTTTATTGGTATATTTTAGACAAACACAATGATCTTATTTATCATAGGGAATTGGTACCTGTACATGATACATTTTGATTCCTCTTTTTTCCAATTCCCTCTCTTCCCTTTAGCTCATCTTTCCTTCTGTATTTACAAAGCTTTGTTTCCATTTTATCCTTTTAAAAAATATTTCTTTGTTTTCTCTTCTCTCTTTTCCCCCTTCCTTTGTCCTACCCTTCCTTCTTTACCTTTGAACAATTTCTTCCCATTTCACAATATCTATTGTACATTTTGGTCCTTATTTACTCTTTTAATTTCTCACATCCTGTGTGAGAAGTGAGTAACTTTTGTGTCTATGCCTCCCTTTCCTTTACTGAGGATCTCCTGGTCATCTTGACCTCTCAACCAGGACTCAGTCCTTATACTACTCTTTTTAGGCTTTATTCACTCCAGGTATTGTCCGTTGCTCTCCTAACTTTAATGTCATCTATGTACTGGTGACTTTGTAATTTATATCCCCAGCCTCATCCTCTTCCTTGAATTCCAGACACATGTATCAAACTGTCTGCCTGAGACATCCCAAATTGAAATTGAAATTGAAATTCAAATTTAAATTTAGGGCCTCCAAAGTGGACCTCTGTATCTGTGTCTCTAAACCAAGCCACTTTCATCTTTTCCATGTTTATATCCTGCCTTTCTGTTGGACAGGCAGAAGCTTTGGAGTTATCTTTGAATGCTTTCATTCTCATTCACCATCTTGTCTAAGAGGATCCTGGCAATGCTCTCTTCAAAGTAGATCGCACTACCTACTCCACAGTATTTTACTTTTACAACTTATCAAGTAACATTTGATTTTTTCCTTTATTTTATTTCCCATTATTAGCGGTATGAAAGTTCTATTATGACAAGGATATATTTCTGTTTTGTTCTTTTTTTATATCCTCAGCTGCCAAAACAACACTTGAACATAGTGTGTTCTCATTTACTAGAGTGGTATTATGTGTTCCAAAGCATTGACAAATTCTAATAAGATACTTTAAAAAGTCACTTGGATTTTCTAAATATAAAACCATATCATTTAGGGCTGGGGATTTAGCTCAGCAGCTCAAGCACTTGCCTGGTAAGTGTGAGGTTGTAGGTTCAATCCCTGATACCAAAAAACAAAAACAAACACAACAGCAACAACCACAACAAACACACACACACAAAATAACAACCCCCCCAAAAAACCCAAAACCATATAATTTATAAATGATAGCATATTTTGTCTGTTTTTCAAACATCATACAAATTTTGTGTTTCTCTTGCTTCCTTGCATTAATCTAAAACCTTCCAAAACAACATTGAATTCTAGTGATGATAGCAATCAACCTTTTTATTCTTGAGTATAATGGAAATGTCTTCAATATTTCAGTTTAATTGGATATATATATATATATATATATATATATATATGGTTTTTTAGTTACTTCATCAAATTTAAGCAGTAATGTCCCAGAAATAGAAAAAAATGTGAATGGCTGCTGAATTAACAATATCATACCTTTTTTGTATTCAGAGAATACTTATGCTTATGTTGGTCAGGATAGAGTGATGTTTTCTTAGTTCTTTACTATCATAGGACTTGATGGCTTCTAATCTTCTTGAACCATCTTGAGTGTACTACATATCACCCTTTCTTTCTTTCTTTCTTTCTTTCTTTCTTTCTTTCTTTCTTTCTTTCTTTCTTTCTTTCTTTCTCCATCCTCTCCTTCCTCTCTTTGAATCTCTCTCCCTTCCTTCCCTCCCTCTTTCCTTCTTTTCTTCCTACCTACCTTCCTTCCTATTAACCTTCCTTCCCTCCTTTTCTACTTCTTTCCCCACCTCTCCTTTTACTTTCTACAATACTGGAGGTTGGACCCAGGGTTTTCACATTTGAGCTATATTTGCATCCTTTTTAAATTTTGTGACAGTGTCTTGATAAATTGCACGGGCTGGGCTTGAAGTTTCCATTTTCCTGCCTCAGACTTCTAGAGTGCTGGGATCACAGGTATGTGCCACCATGCCTAGCTACTCTCTTTTCTTAGTTTTTCTCAAAGCATCATTAAGAAAAGTTGTGTTTTTGATTCCTGGTACCAAAAAAAGTGTCTAACATTCTTTCAAGAAAGTTTTGGCACAGCAAAATGGATGATAGCATAAAACAATACATGTAATAATTTGTCACTATACTGATCTAAACACCCACTGACTGTTTCTTGCTTCATGAAATTCTTGCTAGAAATATTTTTAAGTTGCTGCCATGTTTCTTTACATCTAATTTCCCCTAAAACTCTTCAACTCTCTGATTTCATCTTCCAACCTGTATATTCCATCCACTTCTATATAACAAGTTAGTCTTCTCTATACTTTTATCATATTCTTTCTCACATGATTGCATTTCAGTGGATCATTGTTGTAAACTATCTATTGTCTAGATTTTTTAAAAGTACTTACTCTATCACACCATCAGTAATTGATGTGCTTTTATCCTAATGTTTTGGAAACTGCTTTACTAAGGTATAAATATATCCAATGCAAGTCACACATTTTAAGTTACTAGAGTAGGACATTTTTTATTTAGCTAGAAATCCATGTGACTAACACCCAGAAAAGGATTAGAACATGTTTTTGATGACCACAGAGATTTCCTCTTGTCTCTTTTTGGTCAGTACCAAACTTCCTGCAGAAATAAATCATTATACTGACTCCTGTTGCCATAGTTTTTTTGTGTGTTATTTATTAACATTTGCATAAATAGAAGTAGAATGCACTTTTGTTTTTCATTTATCTTGCTCAACATATTTTTGAGATTCTTCTGTGTTGTTGTCTATGTTAATAGATCATATTTTTATATTATTGAATAAGTTTATTTTAATGTATAAACACAAGCCAATTTTTTGTTCATTCTTCCACAGATAGTCATTTTAATTATTTGAAGTTTGGACTTTTATGACACACAGGCCTATGAATAACATTATGCACAAATTTAGTGAGTATTTGTTTCTTTTAGGCACATATCTAGATATAGAATTGCTTACACTATGTATTTATCTTTATAATAAATTGCTAGATCAACTTCTAAAATGGGTTTAGCAACATACAATTCTATTAGCAGTGTGTGAGAGTTCCAGTTACTCCAACTTTTTGCTTATCTTATATGGTCAAACTTTTAAGATTAGCCATTCTTGTGGGTATATAATGATATTTTAGTTTTATTTTGTGTTACCTGATGACTAATGATACTTATCACATTTTCATATACTTTGTAAAACTGAATATTTTCTTTTTTATTTTAAAGAGGGTAAAATTAAACACAACAAAACAGAACAAAAAAGAACATAAGAAAGCAATGTAAGAGACATAATTTCAAAGCAAGACAACCAGAGATCTTCACTATCTATCATATTGTCTCTTGTTTTCTTCCAAATAGTTGTCCATATCTTCACATACAGAGAATTCATACTAAACAACATAGTATAAAACTGATCCAATCAGGATGATGAAGGCGTTTTAGGTCTTCAAGACCAGACAATAGAGAAGTCAACACTGGCTGTCATAGTGTCTCTCATTCTCTTCAAAATAGTTGTCCATACCTTCTGGTATGTTGAAATTAAACAGAACAAAACAGATTAAAATCACTCTGAACAAAGAATAATAGTATTGCTGTATTTCACATTACAACACTACAGAGTTGGCACTGGGTATTGTAGTGTCTCTTTCTTCAAATTAGTTGTTCATTTCATCATGCATTATATAATCAGTTCTCAAACTGTTTATAGGTTTTATGCATGCATGAGTCTGTAAATGTATTTCTATCTTTTCTGTATTAGAGGGAAAAACAAAACAAAGCAAGATAAGACAAAGCAAATTCCAAGAGAAATATGAAATGAAAAAGTCATATAAAACCACAATACTAGGTGATCTACAGTAGTTACTATGATGTCTCTTGTTATCTTCAATAGAATTGTCTATATCACCAAGCATATTATAATTGAGTATAGCAGTACATAACAATATTAATAAAAACAAAACCTTGGAGACAGTATAAGACTTCAAAAACAAGTAATAATCAAACCAGATTAGATATCCTAGTGAATCTTGTCATTTTCAGTGTAGTTGCCTATACTCTCAGATTTCATATTATCAATCATAACACCTTTGAATAAAATCAGTCAATACAAAACAGCAATCTAACAAGCCAGATTCAAATAAGGTCAGCTCTGGGGTTTAGCTTAGTTGGCTAAGGGCCCACCCTGGTAAACTTGAGGTTGTGAGTTCCATCCCAGATGCAGGAAAAAACAAAAACAAACAAACAAACAAACAAAACCACCAAAAACTCAAATAAGGTCAGTCATAGTAAAACAGTGTAAGTTGTAGAGGGCTTCAAGTTAAGTTAATAGGAAATTAAGGATGATTGCCATATTATATCCTGCTATTTTCAGGATAGCTGTCTGTGCCCTCAAATCTAGTATAAACTGGAACAGAATATAATCCATCTAATCAGAGTGGTGAGAGTGATGTGGATTTTAAATCCTGATACAATATTAACAATATTCTCTGCCTTCCTTTTTTAGGCAGTTCCTCCCCTTTCACTCCCACAGGGTGCACTGCATATTTTGGGTCCCACCAACTCCCTCAGTTTTTAGATTGGGGGGACAACCTGCTATTTACCTAAGTGGTTCTGAACCTTCCCACTCCTGGACTTGATCTCAAGTTGTATTCCTTTACCTACAAAAGCCTCAAGGTTTTCCTTCATTATAGCTGAGTACTTCTCTACTGAACAAAAGTATCCTGTCTTTCCAACCTATCTGCAGGTGCTGGTTGAGTTGCTTCTATTTCTCTCTGGTTCCCTGTCAAATAGAGCATTGTTTTCTCATATTTGATTTTTGATCCATAAACCCTGTCAGGTTAATTATATTTCCTATACAGAGCATCTTGCTGGACCCTACCTCCTGATCTACTCTGCCTGTGTTTCTTTTTGTTAGTTTATCAAGGCCATCTATATTAGATATTATACCCAATCATCACTGCCTCAATTCTGCTATGCTATTTTTCTGCCATTGATTGTCTACTTTTCTTCTTCATTCCACAGTCTGTCCCATTCATTGAGGCCTCTCTGCCACTGTTTCTGAAATCCTAGTTTTTTTTTTTTCCCTGTTTCTCTAGAATGTCCTTCAGAATTTTTTGAAGGGTTGGATTGGTGGTCACAAATTCCCTCAGTTCCTCTTTATCATGGAAGCATCTTGTTTCTCTATTAATTTTGAGAAACAGTTTTGCAGGGTACATCAATCTGAGTTGGAGGTTATTTTCTTTCAGGGTTTGGATTACTTTGCTCTAAGCTCTTCTTGATTTGATGGTTTGTGTCTAGAAGTCTGCTGTGATTTTGATGGGTTTTCCTTTATAGGTAATCTGTTTCTTTTCTATTATGGCTTTTAATATTCTGTTCTTGTGATGAATTTCTGGAATCTTGATTAGTATATGTCTGGGTGTATCTCTGTTTTGGTTGTAGGTGGCTGGAGTTCTGTATGCCTCATACATCTGAATATCATTTCCTTTCCCTATGCTTGGGAAGTTTTCCTTAATTATTTCTGCAAATAGCCTTTTTATTTCCTTTGTATTTACCCCTGCTTCTTCACTCACATTTTTTATTCTTAAGTTATAGATTCTCTTGTCATCTTCTAGTCTTTTTATTGTTACTACCTGTCCTTGTTATTTTTAAGAGATCTTTCCTTTCATGATCAGACAATATAAACCTATCTTCAAGTTTTGTTAATCTATTTCTAGTCTCTATGAGGCAATTTTTCCAGCTTTTGATGGAGTTTTTAATTTCCTGGTAATCTCTTTGACTGTTTCATGTATTCTAGGTTTTCTTTATATTCTTCATCAAATGTTTCTCTCCTTTTTTGGTGTTCTTCCATTCTTCCATCTTCTTGAGAGGTGCTTAGCATTTCTTTTATTAATCTTCTTATATCTTGCCTTACTTGGAATATTTCAGTTTTGATCTCTTCTTTGAGGTCATGAAAATATCTCTTTATTTTTGCTGATGTCATGTCTGATATTGCATGTTTGCTGCCCTCAATCTCTTTTGTATTTACCTCTCCCGGGTCAATATTCATGGGTTTGGGAGCTAGGGGCTTTTTCTTATTTCTTTCTCTTCTCATGTTTTTGGTTTCTTCCATACAGGTGTATAGTGGAGATCCCAGCTCCTTTCCTTGTTGGCTATGGTTCTTCTGAAGCATGCTGGCTAGGGGATTCTGCCCTCTCCAGTTTGCTGTTGGTCAGTGAAGTGCAAGCAGCACCCTCTGGGTCAGTCAACCCATGGGGGCCTTCACCACATTAGTGTGTGTTGCACCTATGAAATCAGTTTGGGACAACTCACTGGGTCCCTGACAGGGTCATGACCCAGGCCAGGCAGATCTCACCAATCTGCTGTGGGCCGGGAGCAGCCAAGTAAAGTCAGTGCCATTCCTAGTTCAGGCCCATCCTGCCTGATTCCATGTCATCCAGTTAGTTGCCCCTTTCCCATACGAGGGTCTTATTCTGAGCACTCACTCTGGGTTAGTGCAAGTCTCCATGCTGTGTCCTTTCTCTGTTGGGCTCACAGACCCTTGACTTCAGCATGACCACAGTGACTGGCACTGAGCAAGCTGTGATAGTGAGTTTGGGCAGCTCCAGTGAGAGCCCTGTGGCCATGAATCTGCACTGCTTCGATGGTAGCCCCATGACCACATATTTGGCCTGCCCTTTTCCCTTTAGTTTCTTCGTGGGTCAAGAGGATCTGTCTCCCTCTGTCTGGACCTCTCCCAGATGTTTTTATTTCAGTATCTAAGTTGTTTCTCTCAGGGAAGCTCTATATTTTGCCGCTTACTGGTCCGCCATCTTTAGCTCCTCAAATATTTTCTTTTTTAAAGTGCCTATTTAAGTCTTTATTCAAACAAACAAACAAACAAACAAACACATACAGAAGAGATGTCTTTACTTATTTCTTCCTTTCTTCTTGATCATTTTGCCTTTGTTATTGATTTGTTGTTCTTTATGTGTTATAGTTACAAGTCCATTATCATAACAAATGTTGCAAATATTTTCATTGAATCTATACCTTGATGGTGTTTTTGAGAAGCACATGGTTTACATTTATATTAACTCCTATTTATCAAATTTTTCTTTTATAGTAGTGCCTTTGGAATCATAACTAAAAAGTTTTGCCTGCTCCCAGGTCACAAAGGAACTTCACAGTTTTAGCTTACTAGTCTGTAATAGCTATTAAATATCTATTTTATGTGGTGTGAGGCAAGGTAACAGTTAATGGTTTTTTATTTTGAAACATTTAATGTGCAAAATTTCAAATATATGCCTTCTTTTTTAAAAATTGTATTTAAAGAGAAAAAAAGCAAAAAAAAAAAAAAGGAAGAAACAATACAGAATTTCAAAGAAAAAGAAAAAAATAAACAGTAAGAAATTACTAGTTGATAAGTTACATATTGTCTTCTAGATATAGTTGTTCAAGTTACAAAATTAAAGCATACAAGGTGGACATTCAAACAGTGAGGCTGTGAACAGTTCCATTCAATGATCCAACAAAAACCCAGCAACATGATCACCAATCTTACATACTCAAACATACATGCAATTATATCCTTTACAGTGCTTTCTTTTCCTCCTTTTGCTATTCAAGTCCATTATCTGTTTAGTTATATCATGTTTTAGCTTGCTCAGTACCTTACTAATCTGTATTGTTATTTACTTTTTATTTTTTATTTATTTTAATTTTTTATTATTTTGAAGGTAGCAAAATACAACAGAACAAGACAGAACAAAGCCAACTGAGACAGTGCAGTGAAATTGGTACAGAAACCCTCAACAGGTTACTGGCATGACAGTACTAGGTACCATAGTATATCCCGTTATCTTCACAACAGTTGTTCTTTCAATAAGGTATAGCCAAACCAAAGAAAATGTATGACATTCTAGAACTTACCAAAACAGGACATTGAATAGAGCAAAATCATTAATCAGAACAAAGCAAAAACAGTGATAGCAATATTTGCCTTCAAAGAGATGATAGAAGGAAACTCCCCCTATTTACTACATTGCATATGGTTAACCTCTCAAGAGATGTCTAAATCCCTGGCTCACTTGCTAATGGGGTGGTGGTGATGGTGGTAGTGGTGGGTGGGTTCTTAGCCCACTCATCAGTAGGCTCATGGCAGTTGCTGAGTGATTCCTCTCCTGCCTTATGCCTGGGGTGCTTACCAAGAGGGTGGGCAAATTGCCTTTCTATGCTGCACCTTGAGACCCTCCATGGTTGGAGCCCTGGGGCTGTTGGTTCTCCTCCCAGATAGGCATAGGGGGCTTACTGAGAGGGCGGGCAAATTGACTTTATGTGCTGCACCTTGAGGCCCTCCATGATTGGAGCTCTGGGGCTGCTGGTTCTTCTCCTGGCTCAGGCCAGAGGCCCCTACTGGGAGGGTGGGAAAACTGCCTTTGTGTGCTGTGCCTTGGGTCCCTCCATGATCGGAGCTCTGGGGCTGCTGGTTCTTCTCCTGGCTCAGGCGAAGGGCCCCTACTAGGAGGGAGGGCAAACTGCCTTTGTGTGCTGTGCCTTGGGTCCCTCCATGGTCCAAGCTCTGGGGCTGCTGGTTCTTCTCCTGGCTCAGGCCAGCGGCCCCGACTGGGAGGGTGGGAAAACTGCCTTTGTGTGCTGCACCTTGAGTCCCTCCATGGTCGGAGCTCTGGGGCTGCTGGTTCTTCTCCTGGCTCAGGCCAGAGGCCCCTACTGGGAGGGTGGGAAAACTGCCTTTGTGTGCTGTGCCTTGGGTCCCTCCATGATCGGAGCTCTGGGGCTGCTGGTTCTTCTCCTGGCTCAGGC
>PVLA01019531.1:0-12105 GCA_004027455.1 Hydrochoerus hydrochaeris
TGGGAGGGGGAAAGGAAAAGGGGGAAAGGGAAAGGGAAAAAGGGAAAGGGAAGGGGAAGGGGAAAAGGGAGAAGGGAAGAATGGAAAAGGGAAAGGAAAAGGAAAGACATTCCCTGATTCCCTGATGGAAAGGGGGGGAGTGGAGGGGAGGGGAGGGAGAAAGAACAGACATTCTCCACAAAGCATTTATCATTAACTCTGAACTTGAGAATAAATGTGATGCTACAGAGATAATGTATTCACTTTTCTATAAACATCACACACCAAAATCCTATTTGTGTTGATTTCATATACATCCATATCATGGTACTTAATTGTTTTGAAACTCATCAAATTTGATACTTGATGCAAAAAATTTTGTCTGAGTACTTGTCCTTTGGTACTTGACAAGCAAGGAAGAATTTGTCAGTGTTGACTGCCTCATGATGTGCTACCCTTTCCAGTTAGAGCAATTTGTTTGGTACATTACTCACCATTTTTGGTACTCATGTCTCTCAGAACAATCAACAAGGATTGAGGCACCCCTGTACTAATTTTAAAACTGTCAAATTAACAAATGAATGCTTACTCCTCATAATAAAGCACTTGTTTGTAAATTTACTAATGAACACTAGTAGAGACTGACTTACATACAGTACAGTAAATATAACTTATGAGAAGCCATACATCATACAAAATCTGTGACCCAATCACCATTTACCAAATAACACTGTTAAATTCAAATGAACTATTTCCAAATAAATGCTACATTCTGTTTTTCCCAATAATACACTTGCATTTTAAGTTAATAAAATTTCACTGAACTAAGCAATACTAAGGGTCATAACTTCAAAGTACAAATCTTACAATATTTTCCTTAGTATGGTACACCTAAGAATGCTTAAAAAGCATTGGGCTTGTGGGTTTATTCTTTAAAATGAAGCTATAAATATAAGTTGCTCTAATTTTGAACTGTATGTTGAACCCAGAACCTCATATATGCTAGGCAAACACTCTATCACCGCTATATCCCAACCCCAACTCTCAAGCATAAAAAAGGACAAAAATCATTATTAAAAGAAAACACTAAGTATAGATTCTTAGGTTGGATCTTGAAACTGAAAAGTGACATTAATGAAAAAGACTGATAAAATTCAAATACTATAGTGTGTAGTTTGGTTATTAGTGCTGCACCAGTGTTAATTTCTTACTTTTGACAAATGTATCATGATTGAGAGGTTAATATTAAGGGAAGTTAGGGAAAGGATATATAGGATATATGGTACTGCTTTTTACATGGCTATTCTCAAAAGAATGTTTATTTTAAAATTACTTTTCCTAGAGCTGGGGATTTAGCTCAGTGGCGTAAGCACCTGCCTGGCCATCGCCAGGTCGTGAGTTCGATCCTCTGTACCAAACAACAAAATTACTTTCCCATCCAGTAGTAGATTTGAGAGGATCTGTATTATTTTAAGGAATAAACTTTATACTTATCTCTTGCCAATGCCCCCAAGAAATAAACCAAGAAAAAAGATTAAACTAACATACCCTCAAGTGCTAACACTCGTTCATTTGTTGGTAGAATGGAAAGCATTTCTTTCTTTTTTATAGTATTTTCCAGAGTGTGAATTACTTCTAAATCAAATTAGAGAATATACAAATCAATAGTTATTAAGGGTTTCTTCAGGAAGAAAAGCTGTAAATGTCTAAGCAGAGCCCAAAGGCAGACTGTACAAAACAGGTTGGGGCAGAGTGAGAACACAGTGGCAAGGAAACTGCCAGGAGATTTCACTAGGCAAAATCTAATTAATAAACACTGGATATCTGCCAATACGTACAATTTAATACTCATTCTCAGGCTAAAGGTGCCTGAAGCCTGGAGAAGTTATGATCACATTTTAAGGTAACATCCCAAAAAGCCACTTAACACAAAGTTGCACAGCCTGGGTTTTTCCAAACAAAAATAATGCAATTGGAAACTTTGTGTTCAACTGGCCATTGAAAACTTCTATAGATATTCAGTCACAGTAAGTTCCCTGTTCTACTCTTCTACTTCTCCCTGACCTAAAAATGGCAACCAGGTGCTATTGAGTATAGAATTATCAAACTTTAGAGATCAGTGGGACTAGAGAATCAAATTCTATATTAGACATGTGACATGTGACTATCATTTTTTTTTTCTGATATAGTCAGGGCAAAATATGTTCAGCAATGTCATTAAGCCATAAGAGGGTGAAATTTAATCAAGAACAAGTGGTCCCCAAACTAAATGAAAAAAAAAGAAGAAGAAGAAGAAGAAGAAGAAGAAGAAGAAGAAGAAGAAGAAGAAGAAGAAGAAGAAGAAGAAGAAGAAATAATACATTTTATCCCTTGAAGAATGTACAAGAGGGATCAGACTGCATTTTGATGAAGAATCTAAACTGTAATGGATGGGGGTGACGGGTATGGCTGATAGGTGTTAGGTTGCTTGGTCCTCCTCAAACAGCTCTAAGTGTCATTTCTGGGTTTTGAATCGCCTTTTTAAAATAGTCTCTTAATTCTTTGTTTATGGGTGACCCTCATTCTCAGCTGGGAGCAAAGCAGATACTACACTAGGTCTGCCACATAATAAGCATGCATGTCCATTCTTTTTTAGTTCACTCTTTTGAATTCTTGTGGATTCTACAATCAAATATTCTTAATAAGGTGAAAGATAAGGCCCTATACTCAAAGTCAGAGTCTTAAATGTTGAAGTAGTTGGCCTTTGTTTCGTAACTTCTGTAATAGTGATTTTAAGTATCAGAAGTGATTGCTGCATTTCCAGTTTTTGGTCATATTTTAAGAAAGTAGAGGCTAATAAAAAAAGTGATCCTCAGGCTGCTATATTGTTATTGTTATTATTTTGAATGCTGATACATTATTATGTATCAAAGCTGAAACATGATTGACTTTAAGACCAATATTTTATACCCTACTGAGAAAAATGCTGCCAAATATACTACAACATGCTGATTGTAAGATATACACAATTTTTGGTAAAATTAGGAAATGTATCTCAGAATCAATGAAATGGGAATATAGCCAATGAAAAAAAATATCAACACACCAAAAATAACATTAACAAGTCCAAGATGGTGGTACACATCTGTGATCCCAGCTACTAGGGAGATTGCAGCAGAAGGATATCACATTTGAGGCCTAAACAGCTTGATGAGACTCTTCTTACACAAAAAATTAAAAATAAAAAGGGCTGAAAATGTGGCTCAATAGTAGAGCACTTGACTAACATATGTGAGACCTTGGGTTCAATTGCTAGTATGAGCAAAACAAACAAAACACTAATGAAAGTGCATGGTGGCACTAGCACTTGGGAGGCTGAGACAGGAGGCTCACTGTGAGTTCAAGACTAGCCTAGGCTCCAAAGGGGCAGGGAGAGTTGTTTATGCTATCTTTGCTTGATCTTTCCAAGATGTTAAAAGATGGCTACAATCAAGTGATAGGATTTCAGAGGCTCAAAGATCAATGTCCTTATAAGCCCTTGATAAAACTGAAAGAATAATCTAAAGAATAATCTCAGAAGATAGAAACTATTTTCTCCATTTTTCTTCTATCCTTTCTTATTTTTTCCATCTTTCAAATGGGAAAATGAAGGTGAAGAAAAGGTTCATGATTTGTTTTAAGATTTATCTTGATTTTAATTGGGTATGGTAGTACATGTCTGTAATCCCAGCACTCATGAGGCTGAGGCAGGAGGATCACTGTGAGTTCAAGGCCAGCCTACAACACAAAGTGAAACCCTGTCTCAAAAAACCAAAAATAAAGAAATAAAAGAAATAAACAGATAAGATTT
This sequence comes from Hydrochoerus hydrochaeris, assembly GCA_004027455.1. NCBI lineage: Eukaryota > Metazoa > Chordata > Mammalia > Rodentia > Hydrochaeridae > Hydrochoerus > Hydrochoerus hydrochaeris. The sequence continues at coordinate 3,809 of PVLA01019531.1, forward strand.
ATCATTATTTTAAACTCAGGATATCAATCATCCATAGTGAAGGTAATTCTGTACAATGATATTCACAGGTATAGCTAAGCCTGGTCTGTCTAAGCATAACATACAACAAAATATAACTTGAAAGCAACTGTGAGAATATTTTCTTTCTTTCCTATTGTTTTCTTAAAGACAAACAAAGAAAAAAAACAAATCTTGACAGAAAACTGCTGGAATTTCTATGATGTGTTAGTCTACTCAGAAAATGTTTTTTCATCAGTATTGGCTGAAAAAATATGCACTTTAAATAGTCTTTTATAAAATCTTTGAACTTAATTCAACAGCTAGCTACAAAGAATACTAGTTTCACATAACTATGTATATAAAATACTCATGTCAAAGCCTTAAATTTTTAAATTGTTCAATGCAAATTGTAATTTTGAATTCCTCAAAACTAATCTTTTAAATAAAATGCACAGTATGGCCCAATCAAGATGTTACTTTTTCTTTTTTTCTTTCTTTTTTTAAGACAGAGTCTCACTACACAGTTCTGGCTGATCTTGAGCTCACTACGTAGCCCAGGTGAACCTTGAACTCATGGCAATCCTCCTCCTTCAACCTCCCAAGTGCTGGGCTCACAGGCATGAGTTACCACATGCAGAAAGATGTTACTATCAATATAACTAACAAGTGGCACACAGCATGTCTATTGCATAAATGTACTTTAAACACTACATTAGTTTCTAAAGTAAAAGAGTCTTAATGCTCTATATTTCCCCAGTAGAAGGCACTATCAATCTTCTGGTAATGTCAGCAAGCAGCATGATGGGGCAAAACACAGGTGTTTGGCCTAGATCTACATTCACACTTCCTCACAGGCAAGTTACAAACATGCTACCACTTCCTATCCATGAATAGCTGTTAGAGGTCTGAAGGAAAACTGGCTCGAGAGCAGTGGGGCATGACAGAGGAGAAACAGTCCATAGCAGAGCAGGTAAGCAGCAAGCAGCCATCAGTAAGCCTCCCTTTCTCTGTTATTCCATTCAGACTATATGCCTATTGGTTGTGCCATCCACATTCAAGGCCTTCCCAGCACCTACAACCAGAACTATGTTTAAACCAATCAGTGGGCTAATTTTCTTAGCACACACTCTTAATCCATATTCACAGACCCTAGATTAAGTATAATAATCAGTAAGGTAAGAGTGAAGAAACCAAGGTCAGTCAGTTTGAGAAAACAAGTATTTGGCAGTATGAAGAATAGAACATAGACAGATGTCTTCACTATGGAATAATGGACTTGCCATGGTCCTGAAATAGACTTCTTTAGATCAAATCATAGAAATGTATAGCAATAAAACAAACTACCTAACTGACAACTCGGTTCCCTTTATATGTTGAGTTTCCAATCAGTAGATACCAATCCTGGAAGAAGTTAGATGGCTTTATTCCAACTGAAGTGCATTTCAAGGATCAAACTAAAACAGAACTATTTTGCATTACAGTGAACAAAGAAAAATATAAAAACTTTTAAGTCTTTATCAAACTTTAGTTTTAAGCTGTACAACTGTTTAATGTCATTAAGACATGCCCAACTTAGTTTTTGTAACTTTCTACTATCAAAATATTCTTTTCATTTTGCTTTTTGAGACTTCAGAAACATAAAGGTGTTTGTTTAAAAGCAAAGCTTAATTAAAAGTTCTTTGCAATGCCACATATTTTCTATATAATCCAACAGAACCATTCTTTGACATTCTCCACCCTATTCTGCCCAAGATCTTCATGGAGCACCAGCAGACTAGGGTGGCTTGGCCCCATTTCTTTGTGACGTTGCTGTACTAATAATGATCCCTAACAAACAGCCACTAGAGAGCTCTTGCTGGTTCAGGTATTCTCTTTCCTTGTCCATTTTAGACCTGGAGGTCTAACAGCTTCCTGTCTGTTGGTAGTCTAGTTAGCATCATTTGCTGGTTTCCCTTAACCTAACCACACTCTGTAAGTACAGATATTCCTTGTTTAACAACTATTTGCACTTAGTACCCACCACTTAAGACCTATAACTCACTCCTCTTTTGGGGGTACATTTCTATACATCCTGTATATAGAGCCTCAGTATCCTTTTTGTGTGTGTGCAGTACATCTTTATACATTACTGCAACTTTTGCATAGTACTGTACAGTACCAGAGTTTTATGCTCCATTATACTTTATAGTACGTTATACAAGCTATGCAAATAAAAGCAAAGTTATTAAGCTGGAGTTTCCTTTGACCATTTCTTTGTTCTCAATATTGCACATACTATGTTCAGTTTCTCATTTAGCAATAGAGTTATTTAAGTCTTAGTTGCAGGGATGTAACTTTTTTTTTTTTGTACCGGGGATCGGACTCACAACTACACGCTTGCAAAGCAGACGCTTATGCCACTGAGCTAAATCCCCAGCCCAGGAATGTAATTCTTGTTAAATGTCTGTAATTTTTTAATGTGGCATCAGGTAAGGGTCTAACTTCATCCTTTTGCAACTTGGATAATCGGATTTTCCAGTACCATTTGTTAGAAAGATTGTCCTTTCCTCATCGAATGGTCTAGGCATTTGTTATGGTTTATACTTAAAAAAAAAAAAGTTCCCTTAAAATATCATGTGTTCAGATATATGGCTTCATGACTGGATCATGAAGGCTCTAACTTTATCAGTGGGTGAATTCACTGATGAGATCAACATCTGATGGCATTACTGGGAGGCAATGGAAGCTTAGGAGGTAGAACCTAGTCTGTGATAAAGCTCTAGTCATGGGCCCTGACTTTGGGGGTTATCCCCAACCCCTCTTCTCTGGGTCTTTCCCTCTTGCATAGCTTCCTGGCTGCTATGAGATGAGTAGCCTTCCTTTCCATACTCTGCTGTGATCTGCTCTGCCACAGGCCACAGCAATGGAGTAGACAACGACAGAAAGAAGCCTCTGAACTGTGGGCCAAAATAAGCCTTTCTTTCTTTAAATTGTTTATGTCAGGTAACAAAACTCTAGCCAATGCAGCACTTTTGTCATTTTTTTAAAAAAACCACATGAAAGTTTATTTCTAGACTTACTATTCTATTTCATTGGATTACAAATTATGCCAGTATCATGCACTGTTTTAATTACCGTGGCTTTATAGTGAATCTTGAAACCAGGAATTGAATCCTTCACTTTATGTTCTTTTGGATGCTGTTATAAATGGAATTGTTTTCCTCATTTCTTTTTGAAAGTGTTCATTGTTTTTATATATTGACTTTACATCTGCTATTCTGCTAAATTCATTAGTTCTAAATTGTGAGTGTGAAACCTTTAGTGTTTATTACATAAAGATCATATCATCTGTGAACACAATCTTCCTTTACCATTTGAATACCTTTTACTTTTTTTCTTGTCTAATTGTTCTGGGTAGAACTTCCAGGACTCTGGTAAACAGTAGTGATGAAAGAAGGAATCCTTGTCTCATTCCTGATCATAACAGAGAAGTATTCAGTCTTTCACTATGTAGAATGAAACTCACCGCAGTTTTTCATGTACAGCTTTTATTGAGTAAACTGCTCTTCTATTTCTAGTTTATTGAATGTGTTTAACATGAAAGGATGTTGAATTTTCTCAAGTACTTTTTCTACATGAATTGAGATGATCATGGCTTTTTTGTTGTTGCTGTTGTTTTGTTTTTGTTCTTTCAGTCTGTTAACATGGTTTTTTTTTATCACACTGATCATAGGGTGAACCAATCTTATATCCCAGGGGAAAATTTTTTATTTGATTGTGGTACAGTGGTACCCTGATTCACAAACTTAATTATTTTATGATTTTTGGAGAAGGTGACTGCATTTGTGTTTGTGTGGGGAAGACAGTCATGGTCATATTTGACCTGATGTGGAGTTTGTAAGCAGAAGTAAAATTTTGCTGAATGTTTTTATTTGTGAATCAAGGTATTACTGCATAATCCTTAAATATGATGAATTTGTTTTGCCAGGCTTTTTTTAAAGACTTCTACCTCAACATTCATTATTCAACTGCATTTTCAACAACTTTCTACAACCTATAATATTGTAAAATAGGTCAAAGAAAATGAGAGGCTGGGCATGGTGACACAAGCCTGCAGTCCTAGCACTTAGGAGATGGACAGAGGAGAACTGCTCTGAGTTTGAGGACAACCTAGGTTACATAATGAATGTATGGATAGCCTTAACTACTTAGATAGTGAGACCCTGTTGAGGGTGGGGAGTAGGAAGGGATGGAGGGAGGAAAATAGAGAAAATAAGAGAAAAAGAAAGAGACAGCAACTGAGATTTAAGGGTTGTGCTTGACGGGTTATTAACTCATTTTTAGTTCATTTCAAAATAGTTCACATTTTTCCTGACAAAATCCTCCAATGGCAAAGTGGGAGTGGTGGTACACACCCATAACCCCAGCACACTCGGGAGGTTGAGGCAAGCAAGAGGATCGCTACAAATTTGAGGCCAATCCATGTTACAAAGTGAGTTCAAGGCCAGCCTGACTGAACTGCACAGCAAAACCTTGTCTCACAAGACCTTCTTCCCAAAAAAATAAATAAATAAAATCAAAACGAGAAGAAAAGAGAGAGAAAGAAGGAGGGGGAGAGGTCGATCTGTGTTACAAAGTTAAAGGCCAGCTTGAACGCACAGCAAAACCTTGTCTCAAAAGACCCTCTTCCCAAAAAATAAATAAATAAAACCAAACAGAAAAGGAAAAAAAAAGAGTGGGGAGGACAGGAAAGGAAGGGGAAGAAATCCCACAATAGTTTCTCCAGACCCTTGAAAGTAAAATCTATACTCTTGATGGCCTACAAGGTTCCTGAATATTTTGGTATGATTTCCTGCACCCCCTGAATCCACTACTGATCAGGTACTTTACAACTCCTCCCTCTCAGCATTCTGTTTCAGCATTACCAGTCTTAGTATTCTTTCAGACTGCACTAAGAATGTTCCTCCTTCAGATCCTTTGCAACTACTCTTCTTTGTACCTGTAATTTCCATCAGATGCCTAGGTAGATTACTCTCTCACTTGCAGTAGATTTTCAATCACGATTCAACTTATTAGAGGACCCTATACTAGTAGAATTTACTGTTTCGTATGTTTCTGCTATATTCTTCAAATGACTTGTTACTAAGAGGCATGTTGTATACTGACTTTTTATTCTTATCTCTTACTACAGCAAAAAATGTAAATTCCCTAAAGGCAGACTTTGCCAGACATAGTAAATGCTCAATAATTGTTAAATAAATAAATATCCTAATACTGTATACTGTTTACAAATAACCTGCAATGCAACTACAATGATCTTTCATTTGTAATTATTAATTTATTAAATTGACAGCTATTTCATGAAAAATGTTTTGAAATTTAAGGTTAGTTCACTTGAATGATCTACCATAAACATTTCCAATATACTAAAATATACTGAAAATATTAATATATTAGTATACTGAAAATAATTATGTCAGCTAAAACAAGAATATTGTTAATCACATTAGAAAAAGCAGAATATCAATTTCAGAATATCAGACTACTGAAATGAAATGATAGCTATGAACAATGTTAGCTTCAAATATTTTTCTTCCTTGAGAAAGAATTCACTCTAAAATTCTGAAAAATTTTGTAAAAAATTCATCTTTATCCTATAAATAAACAAACATCAAAGCCATCATAAGACATTAAATTTCTCTTGTTGATAAAGTTGAACTTGTTTAGGACTGCATTTACTAGTATACACATTTTCACTTGTTATTTAAATTGCCACAATTAAATGTGCTTGTTAATGCTAATTATAGTTACTAGCAAAGAAAGTACTCTGAACATATTCTTCTTTCTCCCAAAATAGTTGGGCTTGGAGGCAATGAATGCTGTTTCCCTCATTATGAACCTGGTAATATTTGCTATAGTAACAGATAAATAACCAAATCATGATTCAAGTGCATAAGGCAAATTATTCTGAAAAAATAAATGACTTATTTGAAACTGGTATCTCTCTTTTAAAGATCATATCAAAGAATGAGAGAATCCTTTTATAGGAAAAAATATTCAATTAAAATAATCAGTCCATCTGAATTAATGAGTACAATGTTACTTTTGTACTAGCAATCATATCAGGATATAATTAAGACAATGCTGTAGACTTTATTTTACAGAGTAGACCAAACACACAAATAGACATTCACTGTAAAAATAGGTAATGAATTGTAAAAGTCTAATCTACTGTTTGTTTTTTTTTTCTGGTACCAGGAATCAAATTCAGGACCTTGCACTTGCCAAGCAGGTAAGCTATATGCCTGGCCCCAACTGTCAGTATTTTTATAAGAATTTTGTTAATGTAAAGTTTAAAAAGTTTGAAATAATATTAAAGGAGTTAAGATTTTAATAAACAACATTCTGCCATTTGTTGTGTCTGCTGGCCACAAATACCATGTAATAAATATTGCACCTCTTTGTAAGAATCAGTTATCCCTCTCAAACAAATCACTCTTTTACCAGATTTTTTAAAGGCTGTGTTGTTTCAGCAGTAATGCATACTTAACAGTGATAGAAACTGTAAAGGACACAATTTCTGCATTTTAAAAAGTGCTTGAGGGCCAGGGATGTAGCTCAGTGGCACAGCACCTGCTTCGCAAGCACAAGGTCCTGAATTCAATTCCCAGTACCCACCCCCACAAAAGAAATAAATTTGAGAGATTCAGGTTTTTTTCCTTTAAATAAAGTGGTTTTGGAGCAGTTTTACATTTAGAAAACCAATAAGAAGATAGTATAAGAGTACTGTTATAAACCTTGCATCTATCTTTCCTTATTATTAACATAAACTGGTAATTTGCTATAAGTAATGAAATAATATGGTTATATTATTAAAGTTCATACTCATATTTACTCAGTTTTTAGATGTCAAATCTAAAAATAGTCCTTTTGTCTGTTAATAATTTCAAGAATTTTCCTTCTATCTGATTAACAGTTGTGATGACTATTTGTCAATTATTTTAAAGTGTGTTCCTTTACTGGAATCTGTCTGATATTTTTCTCATGATCATGGGTTTTAGGAAGACCACAGAGATAAAGTACCATTTGTGTCATATTATATCCCTTAAAAGAGTCTATTAACTTTATTTGTTATAGTGGATGTTAACCTTGATCACCTGGATGAGGTAGTGTTTGTCATATTTCTGCTCTGTGAAGTTATTCCTCCCCCAAATCCTTGCCAACTGCACCTTTTGGAAGAAGATGGTAACTTACACTTCATCTTGAAGAAGGCAGAGTATTACATACATTATTTTTTTAATTTTATTTAAAGAGAAAAAATAGCAAAACAGAAAAAAAGGGAAGAAACAATACAGAATTTCAAAGGAAAAGAAAAAATAAACAGAAATCATGAGTTGATAAATTACATACTGTCCTCTAGATATAGTTGTTCAAGTTACAAAATTAAAGCATACAAGGTGGACATTCAAACAGTGAGGCTGCGAACAGTTCCATTCAACGATCCAACAAAAACCCATGATCATCAATCCTACACACTTAAACATACATGCAGTTATATCCTTTAGAGCACTTTCTTTTCCTCCTTTTGCTTTTCAAGTCCATTATCTGTTTAGTTATATCATGTTTCAGCTTGTTCAAATACCTTATGGATCTGTTTTGTTGTTATTTACTTTTTATTTAATTTTTTATTATTAGCAAAATACAACAGAACAAGATGGAACAAAGCCAACTGAGAGAGTGCAGTGAAATTGGTACAGAAACTCTCAACAGGTTACTGGCATAACAGTAATAGGTACCATAGTGTATGGTTCTTCAGTTGTTCTTTCAATAAGGCAAAAGAATCAATCTCTACCCCAGCATCAGATTTATTTATTTTATATCCTTGTCAAATTAAATATCATAAACAGATTAACAGCCAGACTAATAGTCCAAAGAACATAAAACATGTAAGACAATTATATTAAATCATAGCACACTTTTAGAGTTAGACATGGTGATGCATGCCTGTAATCCCCTCGCTAGGGAGGCTGAGGCAGGAGGAGGATCATTGTGAGGTTCGAGGCCAGGCTAAATTACATAGTGAGTTCAAGACCAGCCTGAATTACAACGTGAGACCAAAAAAAAAAAAAAAAAAAGAAACCCAGAAAACCAAAACCAAAAAAGTACACCTTTGTATGCATTGGCCACGATGGATTGCAATAACTTTTATTATGTTTTATATCTTATTTTGCACTTTATTTATAGATTTGATTTTTCATATAAGAGAAACCATGTGATATTTAAGCTTGTGTGTCTGATTCGTTTCACTTAACATTATG
>PVLA01019532.1:0-12103 GCA_004027455.1 Hydrochoerus hydrochaeris
GCCCGTCTTTGGCTGCCTGTCCAGTGTCTCAGGGCAGTTGTCTCACAGGAACCCCGCAAATCCTCCTCCATGAGCTCTCCCATTTAAAGCCTCTGTATAAACTCTCTCACACTACTCACAGAAGGCAAAACCCCACAACCAGTCCTCACAAAGGGGTTATCTAGAGGGCCTCCAGCAACCCCCCTGGAGTCTCCACCCTTGACTCCATATTGAGCATTACATAAAAACATACACAAGTGAACTACACAAATTACAATTATCAGTACAAAACATTCCAAGATCCCTGCACCCAATTCTCACATGCGGTGTCCTTTTCCTGGAGAAGCGATTGTCACAAGGCGTGGATGGACTAGGATGCAGCATGGACAGAAAAGGGCGCCGCACGAAGCTTTTGCACAGTGAGAGAAATTACCAACAGAGTGACAAGACAACCTACAGAGCAGGAAAAATTTATAGCCAGCAACCCCTCAGACAAAGGACTTCTATCTAGAAAATATAAAGAACTGAAAAAAAATCAGACCCCCCCAATTCAGAGACCCAATCCAATGATGGGCATCTGAGATGAACACACAGTTCTCAGATGAAATACAAATGGCAAATAAATACATGAGAGAATGTGCAACATCACTGGTCATTCAAGAAATGCGAATTGAAGCAGCACTGACATCCATCTCACTCCAGAAAGAATGATTCTCATCAAAAAGTCAACAGATAACAAGTACTGGCAGGGCTGTGGGAGCCCTTCTCCACTGTGGGAATCGGTGAGCAGATTCCTCAAAAAAGACTAGATGTTCAGTTTGACCCAGCTATTCCCCTTCCTGATACCTGCCCAAAGAATTAAAAACATCACACCACAGTGGTATTTGTGCACCCATGTTTATAGCAGCACACTTTGTAATAGCTAAATCTTGGGAACAACCCAAGTGCCCATCAACTGAGGGATGGATAAAAAGATGTGTGTGTGTGTGTGTGTGTGTGTGTGTGTTTAATACAATAGAGCACTCCTCACTTATAAAGAAGGGTAAACTGGAGACTTTCGCAGGTAAATGGAAGCAACTCGAGGCCACGCTTGTGATATAAACCAGACCCAGAGGCAAACATTGCACTGTCTCATGAGTGAGACAAACTGGACAAGCAAATAAGATAAAAATGTATAATTGATACTGTGAATTGAGTCAAAATTATTCAAGAGACAAACTGTCATGGGGCAAAGAGAAAGGAAAGAAGGGAAAAAGAAAAAAATATGTTTAGACACAGGACTGAGAGAGTTATACAGCTAGTTCCTCTTGGTTCATTGAAAAAGAGGTTTGTGCTAATATTGTTTGGACTAGATTCCATACCTTTATCTGGTACTCTGAATACTATGAAGACAACAATACATAATGTACTCATTTTTGTGACTCTCCTAATAACCTGTTTTGAAACTGTTTTAATGTTATTTTATTTTTTTCTCTTTAAAAAATAATATAAAAGAATTGGCTTTTGAATGGTGGATGCCTTTTCAAATTATTTCGTCCGTTATACCAAGAATGGCCACGAGGGGGCGCCCGAGGACCAAGCATCCCGAGCGCAGCCTGATTTTGCAGCAGGCGGAAGTCGCCTGCGTGAAGTTTACCTTTAGAATCGTGTATTCACGCTGCTGAAAGCGTATTCCATAGTGATTTTTTTCTTTTTTTTACTTTGAGACAGGGTCTCGCTGTGCAGTTCAGGCTGGCCTTGAGCTCACTTTTTAGCCCAGGCTGGTCTCGAACTTGCAACAATCCTGCCTCAGCCTCCCGAATGCTGGGATGACAGGCGTGAGCCACCGCGCCCGGCTGCAAAGTTTTAAGTTAATTTTTCTTTGATTTTTTGAATTTCAGATGAAATCCGTTTATCTCTGAATAGCACACCTAGCAAGCTCTGGGGTGTAATTTCTATCACGGTGTCTCTGATGGTCGTCGATAGCTTCTCCTGGTGGAAGCGGTCCCTAGAGGAAACTTGGTCAGACCTGTCCTGAGCTGTGGCGTGGACTCAGGGGGACACAAGGACAGCGCACTTCTGCCGGGACGGGACACTGGTGCCTGGGTGCCACGCGCCCAGCGACGCCTGCACGGCTTCTCCTGCGGGGCCCGGGCGGCCTCTGCACACGACCCTGTGCCGTCGCTGGCCCTGTCGTTGGTGCTGGAGACACGGCAGGGACCTCGGTCCTCTCGCTCAGACACCACAGCACAGGAAGAGGGCGCGTGAGGGGCGCTCAGCCTCGTCTCATGGGCCAATGACTCTTGAAGCCAATCAACAACCCTGCCGAGCGCCTGCTGTGGTGTCTCGCTGAGGGCAGGTGTCCCGTCCCGGCTGCACAGGGAGGGACAGATGCAGAGTCCACTGGGCCTCGTCCGCCAGTGCCCAGGGTGGCTGCTGTGGCCTGCGCCTTCCTGGGTTTCCCGCTGTCTCCGGATGGCGAGGGACCTTCAGACGTGCGGAGATGCCACCGCGGCTCCTCGCGGTGAATCACAGCACAGCACAGCTCCGGACTCATCGCTCGGGTTCCGTGTGTCTCCCCTCAGCTTCCCCCCCACACACACCTCTGATCACGGTAAACCTGTTATCATGGGGGTCCGTGCTGGCCTCCTGTCAGGACACACACACCACGGTTATGTTTCATGTACCTCCTTTCTTCTGACTCAGGAGTGAGGGGAGAAACTGCCCCAGGAAATGAGGAAAACTCTGAGGGACACATACTGCTCTGGCGATGGTGGGGCCAGAGGGCACTGACGCCCAGTGGAGGAAGGTGACTTACCACAGACTGCACAGCAAAAACAGCGGCTCTCGAGGCTCTTACTCCTGTCTGGGAAGGCCGGAAGGGAGACTCCGACTGGCAGGAACGTTATCTGCTATCAATAAGCTGTTAGTTCTACACTGGAGAATGTTAGATAGGAAATAGAACAAGACTCTTCCACACTAACATTCTGAGCTGCTGCGCCCCAGAAGGATCATTAATGCTGCTGCTCAAAGACCAGGATGCGGCAGGCTGGTTATTCAGGCCTGAGACTGAGTCTCCGGGATGGCAGAGCTAAGAACCTCTGGGCGGCGAAGTGGGCCTGCATGTCTCCCACTGTAAAATTTTAGGAGACCCTAAAATTAGAAATGACAAGAGCATAGAATAAGAGAAACTTGGGAGAGATAGGAATAGAAAATGATATGGGGCCACAGGGTTAAGCCAATCGTCCTCGGCAGAAAAGCAGAGTCTGAGTTAAAGAGAACACTGAGCTATGCTGTTAACCATTAGCTTCACCATCACCATCATCAGGACCATCACCATGATCATCACCATCGCCATCATCATGATCATCACCATCGCCATGATCATCACCATCACCATCATCATCACCATCACCATCATCAGCACCATCACCACAATCAGCACCATCACCAATACATCACCAGGATCATCACCATCACCGTCTCCATATACCATTGCCATGATCATCACCATCACCACCACTGTCTTTACCTTTACCATCACCATCACTGTTACCATTACTGTTACTATGACCATTACCAACCAACAGCCCACAGGGTGATGGGAGAACAACATGAAACAGAAACCAACCTAATTCCCCATCCTGTGCTAACCAACACTGAGTCGAAACTTACTTTCATGTCACTGTGTCAAGAAAATAGGAAGGGTAACCAAAAATACCTGAACAACCTTGTCCAGAAAAAAACTGCTCCAGAAAATAGTGCCAAATAAAGGGATACATCTCAGTTATCCAGATGAAGGATCTTTGAGCCAATGTCAAGATTCCCACTGGTTTTCCTAACTTTTCCAAAGTCATGTCACAAGCCTGGCCTGGGCCCAACCTGCCCCCGCCTCACATGACCCACCTCAGGGTCACAGAGCTGAAGTCCCACGGCCTCACAGATGTTGCCTGCCAGCTTCTCAGTTGAGATGCTTCTGCTCTAGGGCCAGTGAGCTCAGCTGTGCATGATCAACACATGCTTCTGTTGGCCTCAAGAAAAGTCAGTGGTCAACAGGGGTAACATACTCAGTGTCAAGGCCATTGCAAGCACAGCGATCACTGGGCAAGTTGGAAGGATTTCTCATCTCAGCAACAGGAAAACACGTGTAGAACCAGGAATGTGGCCCAACTGGGACCTGAGTATGGGGGTGAGCTCTGGGAGGCTGAGGCAGGAGGATTGCAAGTTGGAACTGAGCCTGGGTTACATACAGTAGCATTTTATTTGATTAAGTAAAATAATTTTAATAAACCAAAAATTTGCACCTCACACAACCTACAAGTCTAAAATGCAAGATTCAATAGACTCCAGCATATTGACAGAGCTGTACAACCTAATCAAATTGAGGTCATTCCCACCATCCCAAATCAAAACCCTTTACCCACCATCAAGTTTTAAGAGATCCTGTTTCAAAATTAAAAAAAAAAAAGCTTAGGGATGTAGCTTAGTGTGAAGGCCTGCAGTTGAACCCCTAGTACCACACATACACATGCACACACACACACACACACATGCATACAGAGAGAGAGAGAGAGAGAGAGAGAGAGAGAGAGGAAAAAACTCTGCTTAGCTCAGCAGAACATGTGCTCTATGGTATGTGGTACCCCAGGCATAGGGTTTGGCAAAAAGAATTTTTAATACAGTTGTCAAGAAATACAGAAAAGTTGGGATTTTTTTTTTTAAATTCACCACAAGACAGTGGCAAGTGAGTCCAAGAGAATCATGCCTGCAGGGAGGAAGCTGAGGTTCTTATGTTTGATTTTAACCAGAGCAGGGAGTCTGGAGACACGGTTCAGGAAAGCTTCCCCAGGTCAGGGGACCCCACTGCCCCCCTCAAGGATCAGCATGGTGCACAGCCAGGTGGAGTGTGAAAGCTGAGGTGGTGCTGGCGTGGGCAACAACCTACATACACCCTTGGCATTGCTGGACACTGTCCTTTGGGTAAAATCAACTACAAATACATGCAGATGAGCTCATGCTAGCAGTCAGAGCAATCAGAGTAAATACATGTTTGTCCTTGAAAATGATCTTTGACATTATATAGGGTCAGGGAAGAAATGGTGCCTTTAAGACATGACACACGGTTAGGTCATTTTGTGAAGTATGCGTGGCTCTTGTGTGCAGGGTTTGTGGTGGGAAAGTTAGTGTCCTATTACACACCCACCCTCAGTGTAGTGTGGCCTTCAAAGAAACAATGGTAAAATCACTGTGATCCTCCACAGTAAGGAAGAAAGTGCTCCCTGAATATAAACCCTAAAAGGAACCCAATTAATATCAGCAAATTTGATTTAATTTTACTTTCTGATACTTCCAAATAAGCAGAAGGATTACTGTGATTTCCTTCAGTGATTCTGTTGAACATCTACAAATCCAGCCAGGGATCATCCAATTCCCAGCCCATGTGCTTTCTCTCCTCCTGCTATTTTACTATGGATTTAGGGAATTTACGGCCCTGTAGGGATAAAACTCAAGTGATTCTTGTCTTACGGTAGTTCAATTTTTTGCCTTGTGAGACATTAACTAGAGTTATGTTGAAATTAGCAATCTTATTTTAAGGGAGAAAAATCCTTTTCTTCTACCTGCCTAGTTTCAGTGACAGACAGGTTAATAAGACTGTCATATACTGTTATAGATGTAAGGGAAACTCACGAAGAACTGAGACGAGCAGACAGTGGATGATTGATGTTTACATACTGTTAGGGTTTGTGTCTAGATGTCCCCCAAAGATTCATGCTTTGTGCAGAAAGCTGAATCTAGCTTGTGTTTTATTCATGATCCAATGTTGAGATTAAGGGTGTGAGTGCTACGTCTTTCCTAGGGTAGGTACCTCCATACAGTAGAAGGGACAGAAAGAGTACTCTCTCTCTTTCTCTCTCTCTCTCCCTCTCTCTCTCTCTTTCTCTCTCAACTTCTCTGCCTCTCTCTGCCTCTCTCTCTGTCTGTCTCTCCTCTCTCTCTTCTTGCTTTCACTCTCTTCCCCTCCATGAACTGTTGCTCCTAGGCCATGCTGGCTTACTTTGGAGTCAGCCAATTATGAACTGAAACCTCTATAGGCTGTGAACCTTTCCTCCCCTAATTTTGGGCTTTGGATATTTTGTCTCAGCAGTGAGAAAAGTAACTAAGACAACTATTATGTTGGGCTGACCAAAGGAAAAGGAGGCTTGGAGTTTGAACAAGGGAGGCAAATTATAGAAGTTGAAGAGGGGGAAATGTGTGGTAAATAAGGATTGAATTGGTTGATAAGAGTGTTCAGTGATAAGAGTTATGTCTGAAATAAGATACATTTACAAATATAAATTTCCCTTAAATATGTAGTTTTCCTTTACAAAAAAAAAAAAAGGAAATTTATACTCCTTTTAAGTAGTTAGGGAGATTTAAAGAGAGATTTTCCTTTTACCAACTTCTAGTTTCAATTGTCTTTCTCTCAAAAAGTCCATTTAACAAAGAGCTGTACAAGGGATGATCAAAAATACAATAAATACAAAATTATTACAGTAAAAGATGTATTATTATTAACCCTCCTCAATGGCAATGTGTCTTATACTGTAATACTTTTTTTAAAACTTGAGACATGCAGACATGTTGGGGTAGCATATTCTTGTGACCTTCATTATTCAAGTGTTTTTTGTCTGATCTAAATACTTCTTTACGGCTCTCGGAAGTATCTGCAGCCTCTCACAGGTCCCAACGTTAATTAGTGGGTTAAATCTTTGAGGTGCACTTACTTCATGTTGAAAATGTTGCTGGGCCCTGGGGCACTTTGGGCTCCTCTTAGAGACTCTTTCCAAGTTTTACCCTTAACAAAGAATTGGACAAGTGCACAATAGAGTGAGGCTGTACGTTTATTAAAAGCAGGAAAAGAAGTGTGCTCTGCAGAATGAGAGCGGGCCCTTGGGAGCGAGCACAGCAGTCAGGAGGTTTGGGGCTGCAGTTCTGTGCACCCCCACTTTGCAGGCTGACGTCATGCCTATGCTGTCCTATCAAAACTCTGCTTGATCAGAACTGTTTTTCTGTGTGTATCCTTGATCTCTGTGATTGACAGGTCACACCCACTTCCCAGCCAACTGACCCTGCCCTAATCACCTGCCTTAATAGGACAGTTTCATACTTAAATTGTTCATGTCTATGCCGTTACCTGCCTAACATCTCAGTGTCTGTCCCCTCAATGAGGTGGTCACAGTGCTTAGAATATAGAAAGTTTTCAGTTTCTTGAGAAAAGCTGGATAGTGTAGAAAAAAGAAACTGGTCATATGTTAAGAACTTGATTAAATGGAAATGGATTCTGATGTGATGTGAAACTCAACTGAAGACCCAGGTTTTTAAAATTTCTTGTCCCAAAATATCTTTATGGAACATGGCAGCTGGAAAGCCATATGTAGACTAGATATTCAAATCCTAGAGTTACCACATGCTTGAAACAAACTTTATTATAACACTCAATCACCTCTGTGGACATCAAAAATTACGCATAACTGCAATGTAAAGTAGGTAGGTAACATAACAGTATCACCCATTACACATTTATTGACCATTTTATCACTGTAATCCCTAGATATTAAAATTTCAATAAGAAAATATAAGAAAGTGTGAGTTATTTTTAGAAAAAGGGGCACAGCACATCAAAATAGTACAACATTTTTTCAACATTTATGAAACATAATATTTATATCACAGTTGCAAAATTGTGCATTTGTAGAACAAGAGAGAACATCACACAATCTGGTACACAGTTACATTTTCTTTCAGAAGATTCCAAAATGTCTTGCCAAAATAATGAGCTCATTTTGATCACGGTGAGAATCAGAATGAACAGCAGAGACAGAAATTGAAGAACACTGAGCCCCGCCATGAAAGAGCTTCGAGGAACTGACTTTTTTATGAGATTGCTCAGCATTTCTTAAAATGAATGAATGAATAAATAAATAAATGCCCATGCCATCATAGTCAGAAAAGATGACATGCTGAGCAATGACAGAGAAAGACAGGCAGGAGCAGCCCTTCCCGTCTCTGAGCGTCTGTAGGGCACAACGTCATCTGTCTACAGTTCCGAATTATCACCCAGCACCTCTAGCACCAGGCAGGTCAGTGAGGGACACGTATTCACACTCACCCAGCGGGAGTCTTGGGGGACACAGAGCCTGCAGAAGGAAGCGGCTGTGCTTCAGAATACCCAGGAGCAGGAGTGGTGAACACGGGTGCTGAGGAGAAGCCACAGGGCCAAGGTTACGTGCTGGACACAGCAGACCCAGGCAGCAGTGAGGCCTGTGTGTTCTGGTGGCCCTTGGTACCCTGCGATGCCCCTGCATCCCTGGAGGCCAGCAGCTGCCCTCCCAAATGTGAGGGCTCCTCCCACCTACTTCGGGGGTAGGCCAGTGGGTCCTTGCCCCACCCATTTCTCAGATTCCCTCAGCTTCAAATACTCACTGTGTCAAGGTGTGCTATTTGGGGTTGCTGTGTTCAAAATGCCACAAATAGACCACACACAAGTGGGTATGTATATTTACGTGCATAGCCATACATACGAAGGAATATTTAGTAAAATTTCTCTAAGGAAGAAAAGTCAAATAGCTGTTTATGGTATGATTTTTCTCGAGATATCCTCATGAAGAAATGACTACTTGCCATAAAGCAGTGTGCTCGAATCACTGTTATTGTGTGGCAGGGTTGTTTGACAGGTGAGTCCTAGTTTAACTGTCTCCAGCAGAACTCACATTGGAGGCTGGCTGTGTAGCTCAGTGGTAGAGCACTTACCTAACGTGTGCAAGGCCCAGGTTCAAGTCTAATTCTAGGAAATCCAAAAACATAAACCTGGAATTCATCACCAGCTGAGACCCTTCCAATCCTGGACTTCCAAGCTTCCAAAACCATGAGCTGGGCAAACCTCTATTGTATTTTTTTTAATTAAATTATCCAGTGTGTTGTCTTCAGTTAGCAAAAAGTAACAGACTGAGACAGTGGGAAGCTAAATTTCTCCCAGGGTTATAATTACTAATAGGTGGTGATGAACACAGAATCAAAGTTCAAACTACAAGTGTCCATGGTCAGGGCTTATTAGGAAACTCTTCATTCTATAAGTTATTTTTTATCAGTTTATGGTAAGAAATAAAAATAAAATAATTGTTTACTTATACAATTTGGTGACCAAAAAACTATTAATACTAGAGTAAATTATATTCTAATATATGTGTATATGCAAAATATTAATAAAAATATGAAACCCTTTGAGTAGTTTATAGTATTTTTAGTAGGAGTTGGAATAAAATATTCAGCAACTAATATTCAGCATAGATAGAATTATCATGAATATAAATGTTTCATTATAAAGATTATTAACACATTTAGAATACTAGTTTATGGTTACTGGTTTTTTTAAAGAAAATTTAGGATTATATAAATTTGTGCGGAGATAATGATATTTAGCTATGAAATACTCTTTAATATTCTTATACTATTTTTATCTTCTTGTTAATGCCTTGAATAATAGTCCATGAAAATACTTGCTCAAAGATCTGTCACAAAAAAAGTAATAGTCCCAATAATGGATGATTTAGCACAAATATGTATAAAGTCCAGACTCATTTTCCCGAAGTTCATGCAGGATATTTACTTCATTAACAGAAGGACAAGAGGAAGCTATGTTTATAACAAGCCAGAAAATTCACAAAGAAGGAGGCAAAATGTGAATGTTCCTTAATTCAGCTGCAGTCTGAAAAAAATTTAAATACCATTAAATAAAGAGTCATCCAAGAGCTCAAGCATAAACATGTATGATGTGGTTTTTGAAAGCTTTTATGCCTCAGCTTACCTTAACACTGTGAAGTTCTTTTTGTATGGCTTCAGAAATGATGCTCTGTGTGCCCTCACACCTCTAGCAGCACAATTTTAGTAGCTAACTCTTGGAAATAAGCCAAATACCCATCAGCAGAGGAACAGATAGAAAGAATGTGGTTTTATACACTGGAGTACTACTCAGCCATAAAGAAGGATCTGCTTGATACCACACTCCTGAGTGAGTAAATCGGACTCACGTGTGTAAACATTGTACTGTCTGATGTGAGAAACTGAAAGCACAAATAAGGTCCAAAATGTACAACCGACACTGTGAAATGGGAAGAAACTGTTCAAAAGAAAATAGCAACGGGGGTGAGAAAGGAGAAAGGGGCTCAGAGACGGAACAGGCCCAGGCACACGACAAAGTCAGTCCCGACAGGGGCCCGGCCCGCTCCCCGCTGGCCTGAGAACACCTGCCTTCAGCAGGGTACAGCCTGAAGTCACGAGTCTCTGGGAGCAGCAGCGCTTCAGATAACAAATCTGCAGATACGTCGATTTTGGAAATCTTATGTAAAATTTATGGAAATGATTTGTAGAAGGAAAGGTCGGGTCAAAAGGAGAGGAGGGAAATGATTTCACGGAAACCTACGAGAAACGGAGGTAGGAGAGGCACACAGGGCAGGAGGCACGTGCACTGCTGTCCCCAGCCCCCGAGGGGGGCAGAGTTAGCCTTAAAATTCCAAAAACCCCCGAGGGGGGCAGAGTTAGCCTTAAAATTCCAAAAACCCCCGAAGGGGGCAGAGTTAGCCTTACAACATCCAAAGAAAGCCCTGGATGCAAGCCAGCACCCGTCAGGTGAAAATCTTGCTGAAAACCTTTGTGTCCAAATCCAAAGATGGTGATGCTCCATTTAGTAGCTATTTTACTCATTGTAAATATATCTCACACACGCACACACACGCACACGCGTGCACACACGCACACGCGCGCGCGCACACACCTCTGAATCCTGTCATTACCGATCAAGCTCCCAGCCTAACCACCTGACCGGTACAAGCCTTGAAGTCCATACTTCCTGCAGACCAGCCCTGGGCTTAGAGGTAAACAAGGCTTCGCTGAGGGGCAGGACTAAATCACACAGCACAAGAAGAAGGTTCACAGGTGACACAGCACTGATCCGCATCAGAACACAGAGCAGAGCCGCCATCTGTGCTCCAATATCAGGTCAAAGGCCTTCCCCAAAACTCAGTTAGCTGTGTTCCAAGTTTTGACCTGGACATTTTAATATGAGTATATTAAATGTAAAAAGTTCGTTTAAGAAACGTTTACTGTGTACCAAGCGGACTGGCCTCACCTACATGCTAAACATAGCAATGTGACAGAACCCTGTTCAGCCCTGGAGCTGGTGTCTAGCTGCGGGGCACCGATCTTTACAATGTGCCAAGCTTCCCTCGTGGCGCAAAGGAAGAGGGACAATTGCAGAGGATTCTGCATGTTTGGGATGATTATTTACCTTGAGGGATGTCGGATCCCTAACACTCAGCTCCACCTTTGTTAAGCTGCCTCATGATCAGGAGCTTCGCAGCTCTGTTCTGCTACAGAACAGCAAGTTCTCAGGCTCCCTCCAGACTCGGTGACCCTCACACTGCTGCCTCCATCGGGCTGGTTTATTACACCATCATCGCAGTGATTAAGTGTCCTTCCCGTCCCTCTGATTCAGTTAAAAGTGTTTGCCCAGCTGTTCAAATATTTTATAAGCTGTAGGGAGAATATGGGCCCATAAATTACTCTTTCCTTTTCAAACTACACTGGTGTTTATTATGCTAGGCTCATACAGATACCCCCTCCCCGTGTGCTTAATTATTGCTGCTTTCCAAGTGGGAGTGGGGAAGTCACACCGCAGGAGCAGGCTTTGAGCTCTTCCATGACTTTACAGATAAAGGTGAACCGGGAAAGAGACCGGGCAGGACTTCTGCCGCCTGTGTCCCACTGTGTCCTGCAGAGACGGGCCTGGGTCCCTGGCCAGAGTGGCTGAGGAAGCAGCCTTCATCCTCTGATGCATGTTGATTGGCGAACGTCAACCTCGGATCCCTGACTCAAGCACTTTGCGAAGGCCTGTTGTCCACTCAAGCCCAATGTTCCCATCACACACAGCCGTGTCCTTTCACCAAGTTCTCCTACCAAGTGGGCTGTCCTGTGCCAGCGTGTCCAGCCTCCCGCCTGCAGGAACTCGCTGTAGAGTCTCTCCAATCTCCTGCTGCCCGGGGACCCACCTTGGTCCACAGAGCTTTATGTCCAGTTCTGTCTCTGCCTCTCTCTCTCTCTCTCTCTCTCT